>CM060602.1:35132117-35277117 GCA_030578255.1 Tiaroga cobitis | reverse complement strand
CTCATTTTGGCGCCCCTATTGAGTGGCGCCCCTAGCATTTGCCTATTCCGCCTATGCCACGGGCCGGCCCTGCCCTGCGTATGACCCTCTCGGGAATGTTGGCCATTATCTGCGACATGGCGGAACCCATAACTCTTTAATGCAGTATTTAATGCAGAAAATCAGATGAACATACCTCCACGTTCGCTCGGAGAATGCTGGACTTAAGTACTCGTTCAGTAGGTAATAGTCAGTGAAATCCCAGGCCTTTTAAAGCACAATTATCCAAAGCGTGTGCAAGGCGCTTTTGGGGTGGTTTACCAAAGTCAGACAGAGCGCATGGTGGTATGCTAATGAGCGTGCAGTGTGACACGTTGTTCACGAGGCCTTTGAGTCTCACACTTTCAAGCAGCGAGCTGTGCACTTTGAATAGAAATGCTATTTGGCCCGTGCATAAGGTGCCACCTCTGAACCCTGTAATTGTTGCTCCATCACGGTGCTTGCATGAACGTGTGTGCGAATGCATCTTTATAAAATAGAAAATCCAGTAATCTCAAAATTCTTGGGAATAATTGGACCTGTAGCTGGTCTCATGGGATGATGCCACATACTGTATTCCCTCAACCGTTAATGATCTCGATTCAAGACACGTGGCACACAGCTCTAACACAGAGGGGGTGCAAAGCATTCAAACCACAAAATGCCATGAGCCGTTAGAAGTGTGTTTGTGTATTTAATTCCATTTTGTTCATTTTTAGATATAATTTTTGAGCTTTCTGCTCTTTTGTTAATAAATACAGTGAGAAGAGAGACTAGAAACATTGGGGAGAATAGAAGGTGGGATCGGACACAAACTAAAAAATATTAGTTTTATTTTTTTTAGAAATGGTCAGCTAGGTTAATGTATCATACTTGCTAATATAAATAAGACATTGTTGAAATTGTAAGAATGATTTGTGATAGACTTGGTAGTATTATTGAAAAAGGAGTGAAAAAAAACAATCATTAATGTTTTAAGTGTTAGTATTATTATCAGGGCAGTGAAAACATGGCAAGTTACTGACCTAACCAGGACAACATAAATGTTTTTCCAGGGTTCGTTTTTGGAGTAGTATTGAAGATTTGCAGAAATGGATGAAAAATATTGTTTATATAAACTAAATCTTTTGTCTTGTTCTGCTGCTACTTTGTCACACTTACATTTCTGTATTAATGTTTACCATTCTTGGCAATTTTGTAACTCTAAAGATTAATCGTTTTTGTTGTAGCATTGTCATTTGAAAGTCCCTTTAGATAAGAGCTTCTGCTTAATGGTTAAGCATAAATGTGACAATGTAGACATCCAAGATGTGATGACAGACTTCACAAGCTTCTGGGTTCAACTCGATAGAAGTGTACGTGTGCTTTTTCGTCACACTGCGCTAAGATTAGTCTGTGTGATAAAGGTGACATGGCACACAACCAGAGGCATGTGGTTGTGCGTGTGCATATGCATATCAATGAGCATATGGTGCCTGCCACTCTCTCCATGAAGATGCCACCTCTCACCAGCACAGAGGGGCTTCATCAATCAATGCCACGGAGCAGAAGACACTCACTAGGGGAAGCCCGGACCCCCGATCAATTCCTGCGGGTACACGCCTTAGTTTCCCAAACTCTCCACCTCTTTTCTCGGCCCCTTTGAGGGCTTATTTACCCATCCGCCTTTGGAAATAATAAAACACTTTTCCTTCTGGATTAATCAACTGTAACCATATGTTCCCAATGAAATTACAGTGCAGTTTGGACCACTGAAAACAGCTGTTGCCAATTTGAAAGAAAGAATAGGGATGTGGGAGTGTAATTGCCATGACTTTGATTTGTTGGGTGCTTCACTTTGATGAGTGAACACATTATGGTTTTTCCGCATACTAGCATAATGGAGGCGACAGAAACAACATTGTGTCCATAAAGAAACTGGCATTTTCATAACTTTAGAGTGTGTTAAGATGACCAACAGTGTTACTGTGGTTATTATCTTCAACAAGGTTCTACAGTTGATCCGATGATTGTTTGCAAAGCTCCACAGGTTGTCACCAAAATCTTTCTCTCTAATCCCCAGGTAATTGAGGTGGTGTTTCTGAATATCTCTCCTGTCATATTCACTAGAAATCAGGAGATTGGTAGCATTACCAAGGTTTCCTTGGAAATGCTCCCTGCTGCCATTCACTGTGTGTTATATCCAGTGGAACATTTGCTAAATATGTAAAATAAGTGGTGTTCTTTTGAACTTTCTATTCATCAAAGAATCCTGAAAAAAATTAATCTTGTTTTCCACATATTCCAAATATTAAGCAACACAACTGTTTTCAACATACATAATGAGAAGAAATATTAGTTGAGAACCAAATCAGCATATTATTGATTTCTGAAGGATCATGTGACACTGAAGACTGGAGTAATGATGCTAAAAATTCAGCTTCACCATTACATAAAATGCAGCATTTTTAAACATAAGAGACTTGTTTCAAAAACATTTAAAAGGTGCTATGGATGGATGGATAGATGGCATGACCCATGTAATCTGATTCAGTGAATAAAAATATAACTAACCTCACTCTAAGAACTAAAACTTAAATGACAGCAATAGGAAGTTGACAGGTTGGCAGTTGTACCAGAATGAATATAGCTGTTCCGTGCGACATGTACAACGATGGTCGTTCGTTCTCATTGGTTTTCCACTAAGAAGCGTAGTGGCGTGTTGGTCCTCCATCCATCTTGATTTGTCAATAGCTACAATTTTAATTACACTTGAGTGCTGTCAGCCTGCCTTGCTGGATTGGGGGAGAAAGATCGATCTACTCTTTCTAATTGATTAATTGCCCCGCTGATGAGCAATCTCTTCTTCCTTTTTACAGTCCTTATCATGTCCGTCCACTAAAGCAAAGGCCGAATACTGAGGGGACCTCTCTGTATTCTGAGTCGAGGCTTGTTTTACAGTGTTTTGTGCAGCGATGCGAGCAGTTTTGTAGGAAATGAACGCTGGGACCAAACAACAGTACATCACTCTGGTCATTACGTGGCAGTTATGGTGGGTGCAGATAGTGGGGACCGCAGCCCAAAAACGGTTTTACACCTAACGGTATCTTTAATTTGTGTGGCTGTTTTTCAGTCTCTAACGGCCTTTTCGCCACCATTTCGGAAATGGAGGTGAGGATATATGTTTGTTATTAAACAGCCGAGAGAAGCAGGGCTGGATGCTGAGGTGCTTCACTTCACCTTTCTGAAGTCCTCAGCTCTATAAAGCATAGAAACACGGGGTAATGGAAGCACTAGCTCCACAGCTGTCTGTTCCTTTAGCGATTGTGCCTGGAATAAATCGTGCATTCCTGCTGTGAGTATTAAATGTCCTTAAAATTCTTGGAAAATTCACCCTTAGGGCAATGCCGTGTCACCAAACTTTGACAAAACATCATATTCTGGCCAAGAACCACCCAGTTAAACCATCTGACTGATAATGAGGTTGTTGTTTTTTTTTTACTTTTGACTTTTTTTTACCAATTAAAATATCAAAAAAATCATCCCACATAAATTCCAGTGCTGCAAGACAAAATACAATCTATGAAAATAAGTTGTAGAATGTAATGCATTTGTAACCGAGTAAATAAAAAAATAAAAAATGCTTTAAAGATTTGTAGATATTTTAACTGGAGAATTAGTAAAATGCAGTTACTTATTTTATTTTAAAAATGTAAAAAAACAAAACAAACAAAAAAAATCCTTTCTTTTTTGCAGTGTTCATTTTGTTTTTAGCTGCCATTTAGGGATTGGTCTATATGAAATAGATTAAACTACAATGATAGATTGGCATAAAATAAAACATGCCTCTTCAAAGCTTGTACAAAAATACGAACATATAGCATTTTGCAATCTAGATAGATAGATAGATAGATAGATAGATAGATAGATAGATAGATAGATAGGCCTAGATACTGATTTTCATACAGATTTCTTTGTATTCTAAAGTCAGCCAATCAGATTAGAGCTTGCCAGACTGAGAATCTACTTTCCAGTTTTTTTAGCAGTATGCATCAGATGATGGGTGGTCCTTGAAGAGACCTTTAAGGTAACTTTTATATTTTCATTTGAAAATAAGTGCAAAGTGCCAGCAAAGAGATGCTAGGTTGCGCTAGAACAGTGTTATTGTCAACAGTGTTCTGCTATTGAAATCCAGTTATTTTAGTGTTACCTTTCGGAAGCTCTCTGATAGCCTCTGTAATAGACTGAACCCCACCAGCTGTGCACAGGCTCAGGCATGGTAGTCATTTTGCATGCGGCACGAGGGCTGCCTGTCTTGGTCCCTGCAGTGGCACAAAGTGGGTGGGCCTTTTAATAGACATTCTAGTGGTTACTAGAGAATGTGCACTTTGAGAAAGACAGTAAGAGAAGTTAGACCAGATGCTGTACATCTGGATGTAATGACCTTGGTGGTCAAATCAGTCTTTCGTGTTAAGAACCTTCTGCAGCCCTGTAATCAAAGACAAAAAAAAAGCAATAGCTGACCGAAAGGGGAATTGGAGGGCTTCCTATTGAACAAACACAATAATGGCAAAGTAGCAATTTCTGAGCAAGGTGACAGCCTTTCTTAAGGAACTCTAGAGGAACAAAAGGAGTTTGTGAACAGCCGTTGATTGGAGTATTTGTGTGTGGATGCGTTTGTGACGGCATATACGGCATGCAACTCCTCTTGAAGGATGGAAATAGGCTCTTGCCTGGTTGTGCGTTTTTTCAGGTAGACGACTGAACACAAAGACAAGCATAAAGAGAGTGTACGCTGCCTGCAAAAGGCTTGTCTGTGCAATCTGCCACGGCACACAATGACCAAATCTCTCTTTCTCTCTCTTCCTCTCTCTCTCTCTCTCTCTCTCTCTCTCTCTCTCTCTCTCTCTCTCTCTCTCTCTCTCTCTCTCTCTCTCTCTCTCTCTCTCTTCTGTCATGTGCGCTTTCTCTTTGTGTCCTTTAATCAAGCTGAAAAGCCAAATGACATTCTGTTCTGGTGCAAATTAAAAAAATAAATGCCATTTGCGTGGCCTTGGGTTGTGGTTAGAGTAATAAAGCTGAAAAACATCTCAAAGTGATGCATTTAACTCTTTGTGTTAGCGTAAATTGAAATAAACATGTTAACTAGTGTCATTTATATTTGAATCATGTTGTTTTATCTTGATTTGAGCACTTAAGTGTGCAAATAATTATATCAAAAGATGCTAATATTTGAATAGATGTGGTCTGCAAGAATCTCTGACAGTCTTTGTTCGTCCTGTGCAGTTTTCGTCCCCTCATCGTGTTTCTGAGAAGCATATCATTGCACAGCATGGCATTGACCTTTTGACACATCACCTGCACGTAGATACTTAAAATAGCAGGTGCTGAAAGACCAAATGCCACAGTGGTTGAGGACAAAAAAATTTAATTTTCTGAAAAGGTGGAGAGTGGATGTACAAGTTGTTTATGTAAGGGCTTTTTTTTATAAGATCAGGTTTTATGGAAGTTGTAACCGCCACAGAATACAAATTTAAAAAGGTAACTGCAACTTTTTATCTCACAATTGACTTTTTTCAATTGCGAGTTTACATTGCACAATTCTGACTTTTCCTCTTAGAATTGCGTGATATAATAATAATAATAATAATATTTTGTTACATTTATATAGCGCTTTTCTGGGTACTCAAAGCTGGCTTAGTCCTGCTTAGCTTCAGTGGGCAACCCCACTATAAAATGAAAATATAAAAGTTACCTTAAAGGTCTCTTCAAGGACCACCCATCATCTGATGCATACTGCTAAAAAAACTGTAAAGTAGATTCTCAGTCTCGCAAGCTATAATTTGATTGGCTGACTTTAGAAAACAAAGTAATCTGAATGAAAATCAGTATCTATCTATCTATCTATCTATCTATCTATCTATCTATCTATCTATCTATCTATCTATCTATCTATCTATCTATCTATCTATCTATCTATCAATCTATCTATCTATCTATCTATGTATCTCATCTATACTAATTACAAAATTCTATACCCCATATAAACTCGCAATTGCATGTCATAAAGTCAGAATTGCGAGATATACTATAACAAAGTCAGTCATTTTGTCCTCAGAATTGGACTTTATAACTTGCAATTGCAAGTTTTACCACATTACTGTACCTGTGCTGCCTCTAATAAAGATCCTTGAGCCATTTCCATGCCAGCTATCCATCAAATCCAACAGAAGAAGTGATAGGAGTGTTTTAGCCATCTTTGAACTAACTTTTAAGCAGTATTTTGCAAAACACAGGTCAATAAGCTATATTAAACGTTTAACAAGAGTGAAATTGGCCATACCAGATCACTGCACTCCGTACAATAAATATGAATTACCCTCTATATACTCGTCTCTGATCTGAAATGCATGCAGACATCACTAATGAAAATAGCTGTAACCCCTGTCAGAATTCTTAAAGCATGTTCTGTTCCAGCATGCCGGTCGCTAATGGTTAACAGAGTTTGCCTCATCACTGTAGCGAGGTTGGAGCGTGCCGTGGGTGCATGATGCGGTTGGCGGGCAGCTCTGCACGTCTGCTGCCGGCTCCCCATATTGATAAAGACGGGACAGCCTCCCTCCGGCCCTTTTCCTTTGGGAGCACAGCTCTGTTTGATGCCACTTCTGCTTTTTAGTGATCGCTTCTCTATCTTTCTCATCTTTGACATTCCCCCTCTCTCTCTCTCTCTCTCTCTCTCTCTCTCTCTCTCTCTCTCGCTCATTCGCCTAGATTTGAGCAGAGCGCTATAGTGTTGAGAAGGACAGCTTGCTCCAAAAGTTGCTTTTGTTGCTGCTCTGTGTGGTTATCCTCTGTCTTTATCTGATGTTAAAACCGCTGAAAGTACTGGAAGTGGACTGCCGTGATCTATGTGAATTCATTTGAATGCTCTCTGAATTCTTTCTGGGAACACTATGGGGTTTCAGAAACGGTAGTTGATGCAGCAGGCAAATATCCGTTTATACTAGATGAGTGAACAGATAAGCTGTCACCCCCTTAATCTAGTAAACTCTGCATAATGTTTTGTCATGTGAACAGTTATTTAGATATAACCCATCATATAATCCTACTTGTGATTGAGAGATACACATACAAGTAAAAGTGGTAACCTTTTTATATATTTTGTTCTATTTGTATACTGTATCAGACATATTTGTGAGTTGCCAGTGTTTAAATCAATGTAATTTATTTTGCTAAAAATCTTATATAATATATAAATATATATATATATATATATATATATATATATATATACATATATATATATATATATATAATATATGTATGTATATATATATGTGGCAATGTTGTCAAAACGATCCTCGTTTACACAGATCCGCGGAAATGACAAAAAAAGATGTATTCTGCTGACAGGCCAGTAGTTGGCGATGTCACTTTGAAAAGAAATGACGTGCCTAGACTGAACACGTAATAGAGTGCCGAAGTGATGACGTCACTTTGTAGGACAACTCGGAAGCTAGCGGCGCATGGGTTCCCTCGACCGAAAAGCTATGCATTTTCCCCATATTGGAAAATCGCAAAAAATAAGATCTGTGTTTAACAAAGAGTTGTGACCCTTACACGTTTTGTCTATCAAGATCATCTTTACAAGTTAATCCAAAATGTATACATTTTGAAGCTTATATAAAGTTTTTAAAAAACACAAGCAGACACAAAAGTTTAAAAAACCACAAGCAGGTTATAACTGTGTGTTCTATGTCATAGATCAAAACGTGAAAATATTTAGAGGCTTTGTTCACCACAGACCTTATTTCAGGCGATTTAGCAAAAACCCATTCAAAAATCCCATAGACTTTAGAGCGAGGGAACCGGGAGGGCTAAAATGCTAACTCACTTCCGCGTTTTGGCCTACAGAGTGACGTCATCACTTCGGCACTCTATACTCATGCGCATGAGTCATGACATGACCGTTTTCAACAATTTGCTTTTATGCAGTAGACGATAACTGTATCGTTTTCAAACACTTGCACTTTGAAACCCGCTTTCAAAAGTTATTTATTATCTATTATTTATTTTTAGGACGCCAAAACGCCCGTTATTGTGTGAATTAATGGACAAAACCCATAAAAGGTTTTCTGTTTTTAGTTAACAACTGTGTAATGTAAAAATGGCCCCTTAAAAAGATATTTATTTTATTGTATTGTATTTTTTTTATTTTTTTATTTTTTTGTCTGCACACAGTTCATTTTAGTTTTAGGTCCCATTCGTTTTTATTTTAAATGAAAATAATATGTATCTATAAATAATACGACGCATGCGAGAACTGAACTGAAGTAGTTGAAGGAGATCGCAATTCTCGCGCATGCGTTGTGGAAATCTCTTGAAGTCTCGTTTCAGGACTACAAGGAAGAAAAGGAATAGTCGAATAAAGTCGTTATTTTTGTTTTATTTCCGCACAAAAAGTATTCTCGTCGCTTGATAAACTTATAGTTGAGCCACTGTTGTGACATGGAATATTTAAACATTTTCTTCATTGACTTTCTGGGACGTCAGTATTCATTCCCTTAGGGAGCCTATGTAGGAGTGATCCAGCTGTCACATTTAATCAAAAATATCTTGATTTGTGTTCCGAAGACGAACGAAGGTCTTACGGGGTTGGTACAGCATGGGGGTGAGTAATTAATGACTTAATTTTCATTTTTGGGTGAACTAACCCTTTAATGAGTGGCAACTTAAATCCGTCAAGCCAAATGCAACCTCTCACTCTTAAAGCAAGAAGAATTCCTCTCATATTCACAGCTCATATTCAAATAAGGCTCTCATTCCACCTCAGGCTGAAATCCTAGAATCACCCTGATCATCTCTATGAATATATGCTGTTTTCTGAATTTCCCTTGGCGTTGAAATCAGTTTTAGCATGGCTTTTGATTGGTGTGTGGGTTTGTGCAGGTTCCAGTTCATTCTGCAAGCATTAGGGCATGCCTGTCTGCATTTGTGAGTCTGATACAATCTTGCCCTGGGATTAATTTCCCTATGTGTATCTCTCCAATGCCATGCACATAGCGATGTAACCTCTTTAAAAAAAAAAAAAAAACTGAGCTCCACCGAGTGTAAACTAAACTTCAGCTCCGCCAGTCTTCCAACCTGTTAATGAGACCTCCGTCAACATGATATCCTATACCTGCCTCAGCCGACGGCGTTTATGAGCTGCTGCAGAAGGAAACCATGCATTATTGTGGTCCTGAAGCCCAGCCATTAATCTGGCCCCTTTATCTGGCCCTCCAAGTGCATGGCCATCATAATTTATTCCATTCAGAGTCTTGGTCAGCACACTCCGCTCCCCATATCTCTGCTTGTTATTTCTGTATATGGACCCTAGCCACTGATGTACTTTATTTTTCACCTCGGCCTACACAGAGACAAGCCCTGTCTTTTGCATATGTAGGAGAGCGTTTCCCTGAATGGGGACCATATATAGTCAATTGTGGCCAAAGGAGTGCGGCCTTTGTGCCGTCAGAGTTCTGGATACAAAGACATGCCGTGCCATAATTAAACCACAAGGGTCATTGTGTTGCAGAGTCAAGGCTGAAGCACATCGCGTCGCTCATTGGCTGACTGTAGCTTCATACGGTGTGAGAGAAGAGGTTTCATTCAGTAGTCCAGTCTTGTGTAGACTGCAATTCCAACTGCACTTGTCAGATTTGTATTTTTTTTCAAACCGTGAAGTGTCTATGGGTCTAATGTTCGTCCAATGTCTTAACTATTCAATATGAAGCCTTGGAGGGCTCAATGTGTATATTCATGTGTACGTACACATATTCAATGTGTACGTATATAGTATAGTACTTATTTTGGTTACACTTTATTTCGATAGTCACTTTAGACATTTTACTAACTTTAAGTAACTTTTCAACTACATGTCAACTAACTGTCTTTAGAGTATTAGTAGGCTGTAGTAGACTGTCAGTAGACTGGTAGGTAATGGTTAGGTGTTAGGGTTCGGGTTAGGAGAACAAGTTGACTTGTAGTTGCTAAGTTACTTATAGTCAGCAGAATATCTATTGGGGGACAAACAAAATAAAGTGTTAGCAGATATTAAGCAGACAGTCTACTAATTCTCTAATGACAGTTAGTTGACATGTAGTTGAAAAGTTACTTATAGTTAGTAGAATGTCTAAAGTGGACTATCGAAATAAAGTGTTACCCTTATTTCTATGTCGTTTATTGCGAATTAGCAGAATAATTTGCTACAGAAGTGTTTTATTTCCTATTTTGTTTTCTTTTAAAATAATATCGCAGCAAGCTGGAATCTCAGAGCATATTGTGCTATAATTTTTGCTACAACAGTCTCAGAAAAAAATCATGTTTACATTTGGAAGGCAGAACAATTGAATATCAAAGTCAGGAGAGACACAATTCTCTCATACTGGCCACTGGTGGGCCATCTTTATTGTTAAGCCATTCTTTTGTGTATGATATTTATCTTGCTATAGCGTGCTAGTGACCATATACTGTAGTCTGTAGTGTGCTTGTGTCAAGCGGTCTCAAAGTTATCAAAAGTATTCAGCCTATGCTTTTGCATTAAACATGCCAGGAGAGTTCTAGTGCTCAAATCTACACGCAGGTCCAGGGTGATTGTGTTTGTGTGTGTGTGTATGAGTGTGTGTGTGTGCGTGTGTATGAGTGTGTGTGTGTGAGAGAGAGAGAGAGAGAGAGAGAGAGAGAGAGAGAGAGAGAGAGAGAGAGAGAGAGAGAGAGAGAGAGAGAGAGAGAGAGAGAGGATGTGCAAGAACACTGAGTGTATTCATCCATGAGAGAAAGAAAGAGGATGGGAGAGAGTGATTGAGAGTTTCAAAGATTAAGGGAGACAAGGCAAAAATGGCAGTCATGGAGTTCATATTTAGAAGAAATACATAAAGGATGGTGCCTGGCTGTCATCTTAAATGACTAATAATGGTTAGATGACTCAGATAAGTCAGCTAATAGAGCTGTACCACTGTGTTAGCCTAATGCCGGCAAGCCTGCTCCTCCCGGCTGGGGTCAATTGATCACTGTGGGGGGGAGAAGGAGCTCTTGAAGCAGGCTAAGCTGCCGTGAAGGAGTCCTGAAGGGCAGAGACCCCTCTATTCTGGAGAAAGAAGCAGCGTAGGTAGAAGATTTAGCTTCAAAGCTCAGAATGTGGCCTGCAGTCAAACAGGCCAGTGGAGAGTGTGTCACCTAAATGTGGAAGGACAGTGTTGTGATGTGGAAGCTGTTGTACCTGGTGTGGTGGGTGACCCTTTTACACACAATAATCCTGAGATTTCATAAATGTGACCATATGAATCTTTGAACATACCAACTTCTAGTTATAATGTTCTCTGACATGCCCATAGAAACAAAGTTTTTGCTACACAGTGATTTTGTCGCAGAACTAATTGGTTGTGAGTTGATTCTTCTTAAGAAATCTTATCTGACATGCAACCAGTGAGAATCTAATGTAGGGTGAAGTTAAAATGCACACTAATTACACCTATTAAAATGTACACCAACTACATTCATTCATAAGCAGAGTAATATTTATAGTATCATTGACATTTATAAATATGTATTCTTTACCATTCAAAATACACTGCATTGAAATGATATAATGTGATAATGTCGGTGACTCAAATGACCGGATTATCTCAGTAGTCCGCCTGGCTTTACAAGAGGTTCAATGATGCCAGACTAAACAGTCCCTCAGAAAGCACAAGTGTCATGTTCTTTTTCAGTTGTTCATTATATTTCCTCCGACAGAGAAACAACACTTTTGATTATTTGTCCACTGATGCGCTCAGCTGGCTGTTTTATTCTCTATAGTGGCTTGTGTGTGCTTTTTGTGCACCCACATTCGGAAGTTCAAGTAGCAAGAATTATTCTCCATCCCTTCGATCTCTCGTTCGCTTTCATTTTGTTATTTAGCTGTCTGTCTTCGCCTTCATTTCGGTTCAGTGCTTATGATGTTAGCTGTTGAATTGGGCGTGCAGACAGAGGGCTGTTTACTGTAATGGGGATGGCAGCTGCCCAAAGACGGCCATTGAACTGCCAGGACAGTCTGTGACATACTTTTGTTTTCATGCTCGGTCAAGCTTTTGTTAGTAGTAGCAATGCTAATTGACTTCGGAGATATTACGCTGCATTTAAACAGAGTAGCAATGATAGAAATGACTACTGTGCTGAACTGGCTAATGCTCATATTTCAATGGAGTTGGCTACAAACAGATAACAAAAAGTGGATGCATTATAGCTGTATTGAGATGATATATGTTTAATGACTTGATGAGGTTGTATATTTATTTAAAAGATCTAAGTCAAGCTTATATGACACCAAAACAATGACAGGGTGATGCTGAAATGCACATTTAATTTAATTTTTTTAAACACGTTTTATTTAAATATTTTAAAGGGATAGTTCATCTAAAAATTTAATTTCTGTCATTAATTACTCATGTCATTAATACTTTTTGTTCATCTTCGGAACACAAATGAGGACATTTTTAATAACATCCGAGCAATTTCTGTCTTTCCATTGACAGCAACGCAACTACCACTTTGACACTTCAAGAAGTTCATAAAAAAATGGTTAAACTAATCCATATGAATTGAGTCTTACGGGTCTTACCCTGTTTAACACAATCAACTCTGCAGATTTTCCACAAAAATGAGTGCAGAAAAAAAGTCTTCAGATTCAATCTGGGCCTGGGGATGAACCAAATTATCCGTTGAATTATAAAGATCCCTAATGATCAATTTCTTTAAATTACTTTAGATCAGTAGTTCCCACCCTTTTGTCCTTGAAGCCCTCCTTACATAAAAGAACACTGGATATTTGTTCACCTGGTACAGCCCTGCGCTTATAAACACATCTTTAAAGGCCAATTCACACTGCACCGACAGATGCAGACCAATGCCGACAGTCACCAGATTACAGCACGTCACATCTCAGACGTTCTGATTTCGATTCAGCATGTTCAGTCGACGAAAACAAGCTCTGACAGAAGCCAACAGACTCCGACAGGGGTAACACACTGATCCGACAAAACCAGCCAAAGTGTCTGTTGCCGTCTGTCGTGCAGCGTGAATTGGCTATAACAGGCATTATACGGAGTTAAGAAGAAATGAAAATGCCATCAAAACTTTTCTGAAGACAGATCCTTTCAGAGATACATTCAGTTGTATCTGACTCTTGGTGATTCTGTGGCCATCTCTTGCCATACGTGACAGACACGGGGAGAACATGCAAACTTCACACAGAAAGGACTCATGGCTCAGCCGGGGCTCGAACCGGGGATCTTCTTGCTGTGAGGCGACAGTGTTGCTGTGCCATCTTTCATTATATCCATCCTGAATCTGATATATATATATAAAAATTCCAGTATTTTGAGCAATGCGAACAGTGAATTTGCTCTGTCTGATACAGTATTTTCTCTGCTAGCGCATTCCTAAAAATCACATTTGAAAAAAAATGTTTTGACCTCATCCATAGATGACCTCACTCCCCCCCCGCAACTCCCAACCCTCCAACTCCCATGAACTCTGACCCCATGTTAGGAACCATTCCTATTGATTGCCTTTGAGTATTGAATATGCTGGCCTAGTTGCAATACAATGTACCAAACACATTTGTGACGTAATGTTTTGATGGAAAATAAATCTTGGTTACACTTTATTACACTTTATAACTACATTTCAGCTAACTCTCATTGATTTGCAACTAAGAGAATAAGTTGGCATGTTGCTGGGTTGTTTCAACCCATGTTTGGTTCAAATATGGACGAACCTAACCGTTAGGTCTACAAATGTTTTAAAAAATGTTAACCAATGGTTGAGTTTGTCCCCAAAGATGGGTTGAAACAACCCAGCATGTACTTCTAGTAAGTAGACTGTCGAAAGTGGACTATTGAAATAAAGTGTTACAGAAATATCTTGTTTCTCTAGAAAAGACTGAAAAGTCTGATCTGGGTCTAGTAATGACTAAAATGAACCTTGTCATCCAAATAAATCCCTTCCCATCCAAATAAATCCCTTCCCTTTTGATTTATTTAGAGTGCCTATGAATATTGCCTCAATTCGCCTGGTTGCATCCACACTATAATGTTACAAAAACATTTGTGATATCTAATGTTTTGTCAGACTTGATACAATAGAAATCACTTGTTTCTGAAAAACGGCACTATTTTAAGCAAATCAGTAGTAAGTGAGACCATGCATGCATCCTCACACTCACAAACACACACTTCCTCAAAGCACGGGTCTCAGTGGGTTGGCTTCATGTTTATGAGAGCCCCAGCGGGGGTGAGAACTTCCATGCTGTCATTGTGCCTTGAAAATTTCCGATTGAAAAGCTAATGAGTGTTCACCTCGTTTTTTTTTTTTCACTATACGACCATGCATGCTTAAAACAATGGGTTCATATGCAGTTTAATAGATCAAAAGTAGGGGCTAAGTTGCTATTTATATTAAGGATGATGAGGATGATGATAATTGAATGGAAAATGATTGTGCAAGATCTCATATATAGCGAGAAAATGGAAAATATGGTATTATTTTTGGTGATGTACTCCACAGTGTTTTTATTCAGGCGAGTGTGTTATTTATCGTTCTGGAGTCTAGGTGTGTGTTCCTGAGCTCTCACACTCTCCCGCTGTTCTCTGGGGGATTGAGCTTGTCGGTGGTTCCAGGACCTGCTGCTGTAACAGTAGATGCAGCTTTACGGAGAGATGAGGAAAAAAATCTCCCACTGAGCAGCAGGAAGAAGAAAATAATATGTGATGCTTCTTCCACTATCTCCAAACCTGCATTCTGTCTCTCTTTTCGTTTCCTGCACACCAATAACTCAGCCACACATAAACAAGCACAATGATTGTAAGAAATAACTATTTGCGCATCTGCAAAACGTCTCTGCAAGCAAACACGACACGTGATGAAGACGAGGCTCGCTTTGGCAGTGATAATTTGAAGTGACAGGGTCGCTAATGCTGAGAGAGACTGGTGCTAACACTCATTAACCACAAGAATGAGTGAAACTGATTGTGTGTGTATGTGTGTGTCGCTCCGAGGGCCTGTGGATAAGTGTGTGCGATGAGCACAGATAAGTGGTCTACCAACGCTGAAGGACGCAATGAGGTAATCTTGTGTCAGATAGATACTACACCTGCTGTGAAGTGCTCTAGATGTGTGTGTGTGTGTGTGTGTGTGAGTGTGTGGCCTGGCAAACCAATGATGGCAATATCCAAAATCCTTGTCCTTGTCTAAAATTTTTTATCTCACAATTCTGACTTTATTTCTTGCAACTACGATACTATACTTTTTTGTATTATAAACTTGCAAATATAAGTAGAAAAAAGCATGTTATCCTCCAATTCTGTCTTTATTTTTCACAATTTCTTACAATTTTAAGTTAATATTTCACAATTTAGACTTTTTTTCTCCTCAGGATTACGATTTTTCAATCTCACAGTTCTGACTTTTTTGAGTTTATATACAGAATTGCGAGTTTATATCTCGTACGCAAGTCAATATGACATCTCTACCATGATTTAAAAACAGAAAATAAAGTTCCCCTCACAAGTGACATAAGTACATACTAACCTCTGTGATTTATCATTGTCTTCACACTCTAGTTTACATTATACACCTCCACCTTCTCCCTGTTCACTCCTAAGGGCCTGAGCATAGATTTCCATTACAGCTTTGCTGTCGGACAGAGTAAGGGCTCCCTCAAGCATGCTGTGAAGATTAGCCAACATGCTTCCTGATGGGGAAAAGGATAAAGCTGAGGAAAGATCACAGAATGCCCTCATCTTATCTTCATCTCTCTATCACTCTCCCCTCATGCCAGTTTCCGCTTCCTTGCTCTGTCCTTGTCCTTTAAGACAGGGTTGAGAATGCTCACATCACACAGTTTATTCTGTTGCAATCATTGTATCTTTATATGTCATCTCCCAGAAGTTCATCATGGGAAGTGTGTGAACTAGTGTAGATGCATAGGCCAAATCCCATTTGCATGCTTGAGTCTCTCATCGCTAATGATTGATATAATTCTGAACAAGTTCTTGCATGTTTTAAATTATGAATGAATTCAATGGAATAGTTCACCAAAACAGTGAACTTTTGTTTCCATTTCTTCAGCCTGAAGGATGATGTTCAGATTCTCTGGAAATCTTCTAAGTTTTCTTGTCAAAGCATAACTAGCACTGCAAGTAGACCCAATTTGCTTTATATCATATATATTTCTGAAGGCGGATCTTACACATAAAACTTTTTCACATTCACCTTTAAAATAAATCTTTTTTCTTGACCCGTCCTTTCTTGACTCTTTTCTTTCTCTGTGTTTTTTTTTTTTTTTTTTTTTGCAATGCTGAAGAAAAGCGAGTAGTTGTTCATCATGGTGTTGTGGCATTTGAGAAGACAGTGCTGATATTTAGGCTGTGTTTAAACTCTGAGCATGGCTGTGGAACACTTACAGACTCTGGAAGTCAAGCCCTGTGAAAGGTGTTTTGAAAATGTGGTTTGGATTATTTATACAGTTTGATTAGATTAGACAGTTGACCCCCAGATTTACTTGACCTCTAAAGAAACCACTATTATATTCTGAGGATATGAGGTGCTGTCCAGGTCACATTAGATATGTATCTACTTCACTGAAAACTGTTATTGAGCATTAATCCTGTAACATGTCACAGTATATAGAAAGTATATGAAGTAATTTATTAAAAATTAACAACATATTTATATTGTTGTATTTATAAAAATAATAGTTTTCAATAGTATTTTTTTTTAATAATAAGTATATTAGTTATTATTGTTGTTGTTTTATTACTGTTATTTTTAACACAAAATAACACAAAGCTTAAATACACAGGCAATGTAATCCAGGAAAACAGAAACAGGTGTGTGGAAATGAATTAACTCAGGCAAACAGGAACAGAGCAAACAAAGTGAAACCAAATCCAAAACATAACAGAACATAATATATTAAACAGTTCATAGTGACCATGTCTGAAATACAAACTCTGTCATCATTTACTCACCCTCAAGTTGTTCCAAACCTATATGAATCTCTGTCTTCTGCTTAACAGAAAAAAAGATGTTTTGAGGAATATGGGTAACAGTTGATGGGCCCCATTGACTTCCATATATAGTATCAATAGGTCCCATCAACTGTTTGGGGTAACACTTTAGAATACTGTATGTTACTTACTGCATATCTAATAAGGAATTATTAAAGAACTAGTAGGTAATTCTTCATTAACTACTTCTTCACTGCTGTTAACTACTAAGGAAGATGTGTTAACTAATCAGTATGTAATAGACTTTTATGATTGTGTTAAGTAACAGTTAGTTAATCAATAACTAATGAATTCTTTCATACCTCCTGAAGAACTACCATTAAGTATCTATTAATTAAGGTTCAAGAAAAATAACTATGAAGTAACTAATGAACAGTCATACACAGTCACTACAATAATCCAGGTGTTTTTTAGCATTGTAGTGGTGGAAGAAGTACACAAATCAAGTGATTGAGCAAAAGTACAGATACCCCAATAAAATACTACTCCAGTAAAATTATAATTAGGCCATTTTCAAAACTACCTTAGTAAAAGTTCAAAAATAATAAATTTTTAAGTACTTTAAAACGTATAAGAACTAAGTATAATAATATACTTTTTACTAACTTATTTTGCACAATTCAAGTTCCGGAAATATTGCGGTGGTCTACATTTTACTGTGATTTGGTGATGCAAGAGCGCGGGCATTTGCATCCTCGTCTGTAGAGTTCTCAGCGCCGCCGATTTGGTGCATTGCGGTCTGAAGTTAAAGCAGTTTTCCCGCCGAACACGAGCCCAGCTCCCGCAAGAGATCCAGAACCAATGCCGTGGAAACGAGACCAGTTGATTACTTGAATTACTTTTAAAGGTTTCACTTTTGATTTTAAAATGTTTGTTAAACGCGTTTAAATGTAGGCAGCATACATGTTAAAACAAAATATCATCTGAAATAAAGGAAGATATCATGTAGCTTAAACAAGTCATTGTAGTGTATTTTACAAAGGTTTAGATGATTACGTTAATAGTGTTTTTTTTACAGTAAGTTTTATTTGAGTCAGAAGTATGTGGTAATTATTTATTAATTACTAATGGGTTCCCTGTATTTTCACTTTAGAATACTGTTCCAGGTTCTAAGTAATTCTTGAAGAATTATATAGTAATTCTTTATTAATTACTAATAAGTTCCCTATATTTTCACTTTAGAATACTGTTTCAGGTTATAAGTAGCCTAATTCCTGGATAATTATGTATTACTTTCTAATGGGTTCCCTGTATTTTCACTTTAGAATACTGTTCCAGGTTATAAATAATTCCTGAAGAATTATCTAATAATTCTTTATTAATTACCAATAAGTTCCCTATATTTTCAGTTCCCCTCAGTTGTTGCTAAAATACATGAATTTACTCAATGGCATTCTATGCTGAGGAAAACAGACACACACAGTACTGTATATAAAATATAAAAACGAATCTGAGGTTAGTTTTGTATGACTGTTCATTAGTTACTTCTTAGTTATTTTTCTTGAACCTTAATTAGTAGATAATTAGTAGTAGTTATTCAGGAGGTATGACAGAATTCATTAGTTATTGATTAACTAACTGTAACTTAACACAATCATAAAATTCTATTACATACTGATTAGTTAACACATCTTCCTTAGTAGTTAACAGCAGTGAAGTAGTAGTTGATGAAGAATTACCTACTAGTTCTTCAATAATTCCTTATTAGTTATGCAGTAAGTAAGATACAGTATTCTAAAGTGTTACCCTGTTTGGTTACCTATATTCTTCAAAATATCTTATTTTGTGTAAAAAAAAAAAATGCATACAGCTTTGGAACAAATCGTTGGTGAGTAAATGATGACAAAATGTTATCCCTTTAAGCTCCATAAAGTACAAAAACACTGTAAAAGAAGCATAATATCTTCTCCTATGTGGATTTTAATATCTTCAAACTCAGACATTTTAAGTCGTATGGTTCACTTGTATGGTGCTTTATTTGTCTATTTTTTCTCACTATGAATTTTTTTATATAAATTTTTTTTTTTTGTGTGTCACAATATGTATTACTAATAGCATGTATTAGCATGTATATACAATGAATTGCTTAGAATTGCATTAATTAATTGTTGTCATGCTGTTTAAGAGCCATTTTTATGTACCCAGAGTCCTCAGGACTTGTTGATGTAGAGGCTTTATATATTACAGCTTGTCTCTGTATTCCAGCACATTTGTGGGTTGAGTGTGTGTTTGTGTGCTTCTCAATGCATCTATTTTGTTTTGCCCCATGATGCCTCATAAATTCTCCACAGTGTGACTTAATAGCAGCAGTGATGGCTGCCGCTGGCCCCTGGGGATCTCAGTTTCACCTTAATTAAGATCAGCATTAAACTGAAGCCGCTGTAAAATCACCATGAAAAAAAAAACAGGGCCCGGGGCCAGCTCTGGCCATTAAAGTACTGTGAAAGCAACTCATTTCTGTGTTTACTCATTAGTTGTTTGGTTTGTGCAGCGCAGTGGTAATTTTTAAAGCTGGGTGAGAGTGAAAGTAGTGCTGAAGTACAGCACCAATGCTCAAGAAACTCTCCATAATCAATACTGGCAAAAGACTTTAGGACCTTTTACATTTGATGACCTGATGATGTTAACAGCAGCGTTTTAGAGTGATGGTCAAAATTCTGTCATACTTTACTCAACCTCATTTCATTTTGAACAATGTGCTGGTCATTATTTCCATGCAAACATTGCAGGATAAAGCCTCCAAGCTTAAAAAAAAAAGTATGTAAAACAAACCTTAAAGTATCATAAAACTAGACTAGCATTTTCTATATAAGTAATAGGATTGCTTTGTGTGAGGAATATACCACAATTTCAGTTGCTATTCACTGAAAATTTTGACATCGGCCCTAGATCTGCTAGGAATGTTCATGAGAAACAACATTTACGAATGAATAATTCTTGAGTCAGATGGTCAATGAATCAGCCGATCCAGTTCAAGAAAGCAGAAGAATGATTCAGAATCGGACCATTTCTCAAGTTCACTTCCTTGATCTAGTTTAACAGCTCACTGGAAAGTAAGACAAAACAACAGTTATACTTTGGTCTGTTATCACACAAAGCTATCATTTGGCTATAGAAGACTTAGAATTTAGTGCGAATAACCAGAACAAATTTGGAATATTCATAGACTAAAGGTATTTTGTGTTTTTAAATGTCTTGAAAGGGCTGTGTGGACATTTTAGACAATTTCCATCATTAGAGAGGTGACCGAGTCACAGAGGTTAGGGGTCAGAGGTCATGTTCCCCTCTGGCTATTTATCTTTCTCATTCTTCTCTTTTGGTAGCTGTGGAAACAGGCTGTGGGAATGTCTACGCCAGGATCTGGTCATCTCACCCTTAGTACCGAATTAACCTAAAGAGAAATTTAGCCCAGGTCAAGGGCTCCATTTAAATTGAGCCTGGGAATTTCAGGGTCATTTGATTGGAAATGTGCTGAGTTTTGCTCTGAGGAGAGTGATGTTGTATGATATGAGTACTTATTTTGCTGTTGAAAGTTTTTTGATTTATTTATTGATCTTAAGAACTTGAAACATGATGAAAGGAAGATTTAAGCTCAGTTCAAGAAATATGTAACACATATTTTCAAAATCCACTAGTTAATGGTGTGTCTGAACCAATTTTCCTCTTGTTGGTCTTGTTGATGCCCTGTATAATTTGACTGGTTTAGATGCATGTCCACCGGACTATTGGGGATCTATGGAATCTAAACAACGCTGATAGTCCAAAAATGGATTGGCTAAATATATATTTTTTGCACAGAGCTCTTAAGCAAAGAAGTGTTCTGTGAACTCTGAAGTGTATCACTGAGAAGCTACCACAGTCTGTTTTTTGTCCAGTCACTGAGATGTGTCTTGAGTGACATGTGTTCTGCTCCATTTTATTGCTCTCCAACTTGCATTTTTGATGCAATAATTCACAGTGTCCAGGCGCCCTGAGACAGAACGAAGAACTAATAGTCCAGGCATTTCCAGTTCAGATTTCTCTGGTAGCTTTCTGCATTCTCCTCAGATCACATGCTTAAGTGTGTGTGTGTGTGAGTACAAGGCGGACTTTTCTCATTAGTCTATCTCAGGGCCATAAGCAACGCTTGCATGACTGCCCTTGTGCCGGCAGGGCCTGCGACAGGCCATGAAGAAATATGCTTCGACCATACGGTGATGGAATTGCAGTAATGAATGCAGCCTGCCATTCTAATGCACAACCATAGCAGCTCTTGCACTTGTTTATTTCTCCTTTCATTTTTGTCCTTTCGGTTTCTCTTGCTCCTCTCGTCATGATTACATTAACATTTGGTGTGTAATATGATTATCTCTGAGGCGGTTTCTGACAGTTTGTGCAGAAATTCTTTGGTTATGCAAACCGATTGTTACAGCAGCTGTCCGGGTGGCTGGTCTCAGACGATCTTGGAGGTGAAGATGCTGGATGTGGAGGTCCTGGGCTGGTGTGGTTTAAGGGGGTCTGCGGTTGGATGTACTGCCAAATTCTCTGAAACGCCTTTGGAGACGGCTTATGGTAGAGAAATGAACATTCAATTCACGGGCAACAGCTCTGGTGGACATTCCTGCAGTCAGCATGCCAACTGCACGCTCCCTCAAAACTTGCGACATCTGTGGCATTGTGCTGTGTGATAAAACTGCACATTTTAGAGTGGCCTTTTATTGTGGCCAGCCAAGAAAAATAAATGGTATAATGTAAATGTCACTTATTTTGATTGTGCGTCATTTCTATTCAAGCTGTAATATTGTTCAATTGTATTAGAATTGCATTGAAAAAGTATTTATTAATTTTGTTAAATCATTTGAACATTTTTAAAATGTGTTTTTTTTCCTGTGTATTTTAGATGCATAAAAGGATGTGAAATTAGAATAAGCAAGACAAGAGGAGAAAATATTTCAAATTCAGTTTCCAGAACACAACACATAATTTCATGTGACAAAACATTATTTGAGATGGTGTTGAAAATTACAGTTTACTTAGATTCTTATACATCTAGTACACTTTTTGAAAATTGCCCATAGTTAAAGAAACACCAAAACATTGTTTCTTTTTTCTCTTACTTTGTCTTGAGGGCCTGTTCCTAAATTCTCTTGTAAGCAGAATCCTGCTTTCTCTTAGCCTGGAGGAAGATGAAAAAGTATTTCCATATAAGCTCTCTGTAGTATGTTTAGTGTGCTTTTATTGGCCTGCTTTATACAGAATGGGTAAAAGGTTACTCAGAATATGTTGCAGGTACACAGCGTTCAAGAAAAGTGCCATCACTGCCCGGGGACCAGATTGTTAAAGAGCTTATAATCCTGTAATACAAAGTGTATGTTCACATTCACACACACCCAAATGCATGTAGCCTACTTCTTCCTGTGTCAGTTCACGACAGATGCCTTGACAGATAGGAGGGTGGTGACCACACAGAAACTCACAGAAACTGATGAATCTAACTCCCGCTCACGCACACTCACACAGATCACTTCAGATCACAGAACAGATGTCATGTTTGGGAAGAAAAAAGCAGAAAAAAGAGCTCATACATAAGCACACACACAGACATTCACTATTCAAACTGTCCGTGTCCTTTCTGTAGATAATTATGCCGGATGCCTCAGTAGCTCAGATCAGATTTCTCTGTATTGAGTCACCGTATTAATGCCATTTAATGTCTGCATGTATCCGTTTCCCCTGTTTCCCATTAATAAAGATGTCAGTCGGCTTTGTTAAACCAAAGAGGTTTATGAGACATGAAACAAACCTTTCCTCTGATTAAAAGAGCTCAAGAAAAGAAGCATTCCTCTCACTTCTCCTCTGTGGTTGTATTTAAAAAGCTCTTCTCATTTCTGATTCTGATTGTGCGGCGCGCCCGTTGGCCTCTGTTTCTGGTATGCTGGGCGCACTGTGAGGTTTTGTGGCAATCTGAAGTGCTTGTTGTGATTGTTGCGGCTTTTGTCTGCGAGGATCTTGCTCATCTTCCAGAACTGTAACCTTGAGCACAGAGAGCTATGTTTGAACGGATAAACATTGCCAGAAACAAGCGCAATTGCTCCAGACCAAGGTCAACATGACTGCCTGAGCGTGAAAAAGAAGGATAGAGGGAAATTTTGAGAGGTTGAAAGAGCACATGCTTAAATGCATTTATTTTAATAGCCGTTGTTTTCTGAAAGTGGAACTAAAATGCGTGTGACAAGACTTAAATAATGGTTCTTTGAACACGGTAAACCCGAATAAGTTGGCAAAAAAAAAAAAGAGGCAATCAGTCACATCAAAATGTTTATATTACGAAATTCAAAGTTCAGATTCTTTTTGTTTTTGTACTCATACCTTTTAATTGCTTTTAACTTGAAATATTTGAGTAAGCTAGTTCATATATTGAACTTAAAATCATAATGTGACCTCAACTTAAATATTTTTAGAAGTGGAAACTTGGCTAGCTTTAACTAGATGTTCAGTAAATGCTAACTTGCTTATTGGTAACGCAGTGCTTTGATAACATTAGCATAGCATAGCAATTGCTGAATGAGTACAGCAATATAGAATATTTAACATATAGCTGTTCTCAAACCAAGCTTATGCTCCACTCGTCACCATGATGGTAGCTTCCCCAAAACACACCTTCTACATTAGCATAGCAAAACATTAAACACTACTAAATATCCCACTTACTTGTCCTAATTGAACTAAGGCCTAATCCTGGCTTAATCTAAGCCCTGTCTGTGAAAACAGGCCTATATCATTCAAGAGTTGGCCTAATGTTCTTTAGAGGTTAAAACAAAACGTATGTTACAGTACAGGTTCTTCAGAAAAAAAAAAAAAGCCCTCTTAGGCTTTTTGAACCATCGACACGTTTTCTAAAGAGGTGTAGAACATCAAGCTCACCATTGATCCATCTAAAGTATCTGTGGCATGCTGACAATTACAATAGAAAATCATTTTGATTTGTTCCATAATTTGTAAAAGCAACTGAATATCATTTTCAGAAGTGGAGGGTAAAAAGGGGATTTCAAAGTTATTTGAACTGTAAACTTGTCTAAGTCATCCCTTTAGAGGTTAGACTGCTGGTGTATGATTGTCTGACAATGACTTTTCGTAATTATAATGTTGTCTTGATCAAGCACATTCTGAACAAGCTAATGAAGGTCTTCGGGATTAATTGCATTTAACAGTATTGAATTTAAATAGGTTTGGGGGGGAAAAAAAACTCTGCAAGACATTGACTTTCCAGAACCAAAGTTGAATAGTGATATAAAAAGCACTTTGTGGATAGTTTGCCTTGTTATTTTAGTATTGTTTATGTATATACTATAATAGTATTTATTAATATTTTACATTTATATTTTCAGTTTTCATTTTAGATTTAGTTTAAGTTTGAAAGAATTTGTTGTATACTTTATTTACAACTAGTTAATAGTAAGAATTAGACCCTAAACTAAAAGTGTTTCAGTATCTTTAGTTTTAGTTAACATGCTAAACAGACACCTTTCTAGTATCCTGTTACAAAAAGTTACAGCAACCAAAAGATGTGTTTAATCTTGTGAATCTGCTTCCTTTTCCGGGTTCAATCTGTAAAACTCTTTTTGCAACCTGTATTTTGAAGTGTTTAACAGCCCAGATTGACGCCGGCGTAATGAATGCAGATCCGCAGAGCATCCAGCTGTTAACCCGCACTCCCTTTGTGGTAATTGAAACATGGGTTTTTCAAAAGCAGGAAGATAATTCGCATTATGTCAGACACTGCCACTCTAATGAGAAAGCTTTTTGCAAGTGACACCAGGCAACGACTCCCAGTATCCCAGATTCCTTTGCCACACACACTGCCTCCTTCAGAAGTTCGTATCATCACTTCCCATGAGGCTTTGGTGTCTGTCGCTCTAAGAGAAAGGAAGAAAGGGAGAGAGAGAGAGTGAAAAACAAGGGCTTACTGAAAAGAAGAGATTAATGTGCAACAGCCAATCATTTCACTGTAATTAAAATGTAAAGCCTGTTGTTTGGTTTGAAAATTTGTGCGACTGGTATTTTACCCTCCATACATTATCTGTGTGAGATGGAGAAAGAAAGTGACTTGCTGTAAAGGATGAAATTCAAGGAAGATGCCAGAGCTTTTCATGCCTTTTCAATTCAATTGCTGCATACAGGATAAGAAGTCAATGCATGTCTTTTTCACTCATGCATTCAATATCAATATATCATTTTCTTTCAAGAAAAAAACTTGACTGACGCTTTTCTTTGGCTATTTTACAGAAAGAAAACTACAGATTATATTTCCAAATTTTTGTATCCCCGCGTACAGTCGAATCAACAGAGGGTTATTAACAGAACAGTAATTGTATGGGTATGTTTATCACTGAAAACTGTATCATACGTTATCTACTCTTTAAACAGCATTATGGTAAAAATGGAACAGTACGACAATAGCTTTCTTACATGTACGCGACTGCGTTTTACTTCAGACGGGTTGGCGGAACTGATAGAACTGTTTCTTTTCTTTTCATGGTCCTCCAGTTTGAAATGTCGACTACAAGCACAGAGGTTTTTCAGTTTTTCCGTTGCGCCGTTCTCTCCGTATTTTCGATTCTTTGCCTACAACAACGCGCTGAATCTTTTACTGGAATCCAAAAGTAACTCATTCCTGCAAATGTTTCCTCTTTGAATTCTTGCACCTGGGAACAAAAGTCGACACCATAATGACTAAAAGTTTGCTAAGTAAATGCATCTTAATTTAAGAATGTTTAGATATTTGTACTGGAAAACAAGACAAAATACTCATTAAGATTTATAATTTAGGGTTATGTGACACTGTTATTCTAGTGAGCATTTTTATGGAACAAAATACTGTAATACGTCCATGTCTGCAATATTTTTGTTATTACAGATACAATATACAGTACACTAGAATTTAAATGTGTTAACCTCATAAAAGTCAATTTTGTCTACTTTTTGCAGTACACTAGATGCACAAAAGTAACTACAAGGTAACACTTTATTCTGATGGTCCCTTTTGAAAATTCTGTTCACTTTAAGTAACTTTGCAGTCATGTCAAATAACTCTCATTGGAGTTTTAGTAGACTGTCTGCTTAATATCTGCTAACTCTTTATAGTAATGGTCCTCAAACAGACATTCTACTGACTATAAGTAACTTTGCAACTACATGTCAACTTATTCCAACACTAACCCTACCAGTCTACTAATACTCAATAAATCAATGCTTGTTTTGTTCTTATATTCAGTTGTTTGTTCTGGAGTCAATATCAGACATATTTTATTTTCTGTACGGCGAATAAGTATAGATTTATAAATGCTTATTCACAGTTTGTTTGTGTATATAGTGACTTCTAGGTGAAATGCTTCATGCCATACTGATAGTTATTTCCAGTATTATGTACCATTGCCATTAAAATAAGCACACAGCACTTTTCCCGGGTTCACATCGGTCTCTCTCTAAACACTCCGAGCGGATTTGTTTGGTCTGTCCGGCACAATAAAATAAACACTTCATTGATGGCCGGAGTTTCCTTCCCAAGTGTGTTGATGTTGGTCCCACAGGAATGTCTGTGTGTTACGAACATTAGCATGACGCTTGCTTTGTAATAGGGTCATTATGTTTTCAGAGTTGAATAAACTGTGTACTGTAAGTGTGTACCGTAAGTGTGTGTGTGTGTGTGTGTGTGTGTGGTCCTGGTAAACCCTACATTGCGGGGACCAAATGTCTCCACAGATGTAGTGATACCAGAAATTTTGTGGGGACATTTTTTGTGGGTCTAAATTAGGTTTGGGGGTAGGGTTAATGTAAGGGATAGAAGCTTGTACAGTATAAAAATTATTTTGTTTATAAGTCCACATAAAACGTGAAAACACAACGCTTGTGTGTGTGTGTTCTCCACAGCAGTCCGTCTCTTCATCATTCCAAACGCTGTAACTCTCGTCTAGTCAAAACTTACTTAAACAAGAGCTGCTCTTAACATAAACACAATGACTGTGGTGGTCAGACATTCTGTTCTTTTACCATTTAAGTATATGAGCAGAAAGCCACCCAGCTCTGTGCTCATCTGTCTCTTTCTGTACACGGCCACTGCTTACTAATGACCTTTGACCCCTTTTACTGAAGGACAGCCAGCTATCTAAATGCATCGGCCACTCTGCTTTTTTTCTTGGGTAAAAATCCTCCTCCTCCTCCTTCCTCAGCAGTTGTGTTAGTTGAACAAAGAATGTTGGGTCTTCTAGTGTGTGTTTTTTTAATGAATAACTAATATTGGTTTGCCTATTACAAATATTGGTCTTGCTATAAAGAGGAAAGGAAAAAAATATAAAAGTCAGATTCAACAAATGCACTTTCTTTGTTTCTTTGTCTCCCGCTCTCTGTGTTAGAAAAGAAACCTTGAAAAACCTTTTTAACTAACTTCAATGGCTACTTTTTTTTTCTTTTTCTTTTTTGAAACATTGAAAATAATATTAAACGTTTCTTGAGCACCAAATCAGCATGTGAGATGGATTTTAAGGATCATGTGACACTAAAAACTGGAGTAATGATGTTGAAAATTCATCTTTGCCATCACTGTAATAACATAATATAATACATTTGAAAAAAATTATAATACGTTTTGCTGTATTATTGATCAAATAAATGCTTGGTGATCATAATATATGTTTAATTGCTACAATGATTTTTTGCAGTTATTATTATTGTCTCACTTGCAACAAGTGATGTCACGCTACACTGCTGCTTGTTGCTAAATGTAGCTCACTGAAGTTAGTAGTATCTACATTTTAGTTAGTAAGTCCCCAACTCTTCTCTCTTTCGCTCTTGCTGTAATGAGGGCGTTTGGTTGAGAGAGGCAGATGGAAGTGCCTGTGGGATTGTGGGAAGGCAGAAACAGAGGGAGAAGTATCTACGTGGAGGGTTGGAGAGACCGGTTATGGTGGTGCCATGTGGTACCAGAGTCCGTGTTTGCCTTCTGGACATTTGTGCCAGTCCCTCTTGGTGGTCATCCAGGCTCAAACAACCCTGCCAATTAAAGACTGCCCCCAAGGCTGCCCTCGAGCTTCCTGCTCCACCTCTCTCTCTCTCTTTCTCGCTCACTCCTTCGTTCCTCCTGCCACTCTCTCTCTCTCCACCCCCTTCCTATTGCCTCTTGTGGTTTCCGCACACGAGTGTCTCTTGTTTCCCCTCAGTTCTTTTCCTCATCATTATCCAGCTTCAGACCTAAAGCCAGTTAACCCACTTTCAGCTCTCAGAGTAGGATCTGGCCAAGACAGCCCTTCCAGCCCTGACATACTTAAACCACACATTTGAAATTACCAGCCCTGTTATTCATATGGGTGTGTATGTAGTGCAAGTATATGTGAGGATAAATCATATCAATGATCCATTAGACATAATTGCTGAAAAACCTTCAAATATTGTGAACTGTCTGTCTGTCTGTCTGTCTTTCTGGATCTATATATCTATTACCGCAATTTAAAATTATAATACTACACACATCCTACCCCTAAACCTACCCATCACAGAAAATTTTCTGCATTTTTAGAATTTCAGAAAACTACATTTTGTATGATTTTAAAGTTGTTTTCCTCATGGGGACCAACAAAAATGTCCACATAACGTCAAAATTTACTGGTATGACTAAATCTGAGGACATTCGGTCCCCATAACGTAGGAAATACCAGGCACACACACACGCACACGCACACAATAATCAGCAATGTCTTATTCTAGATTCTTCCAAAGATGTCAGCTGAGACTCCCAGTGGTATGAACACACTCGGTCCATATGGGCTGGACAGATGTTAGAGGGTGACAGACCTATCATATGTCCTGTAATTCTATTTTCCACAGTGTCCCTGAATCCTGAAACACCTCTCATCACAGCGCACACTGATGCTCATTTTGTTTCCATCCTCCACCAGTGCCATCCTGACCACCTGCCACACCTGTGCCCTGTCAGAAGTCTCCATAAGGGCCAGCAGAACCTGATTTAATTGATCTCTGAAATCAGTATAAGGGTATCCACAAAGGCTATGTATACAGCTGCACAATACTGCTGTCAGTTTTGTTTAAGAGTGCTGCACAATTATATTCATACACAGTTTGGTTATCAAAGTGACAAACACATTCTATCACCAACGCATATCTGAGAGTGAGATCGCACTTTAGAGAGCATGATAGCCTCTCTCCACTGTTTACATACTTTGTATTGTTTGCATTTAAAGCCTCTGTCGGTTAATTAATATTTGCAGGCTCGTGCAGAGTGTACATTTGTCAGTGTAATTAATGGCTATTACAAGAACGGAGTGCTGCAGGAATGAGTCCTGAAACCTGGAAAGAAATGAGTTGAAATTCCCGTTCCATTGTCCCGAAGTCAATGGGTTTTTGAATAGGTTTTTAGTTCATTACCTAAAAGAATGTCTGTTATTAACACAATCTCAAGATATTTTTACGTTTTACTCTAAAACATTAAACCCATCAGTAATACTACCCCACTCTTTTTTTTTAAGCTTTTACTTGTCTTGAAAAAGGCGAGTGATGTCAAGTGGAAAATATGACTACATAGGCTGTCGCGGAAATGAAATGTTATCAAGTCAAAGAGGAACTTATCTACTAACTAGTTTGCTTTTACAGCCTTCTTGTGTTCTTGCAGATTATTCTAACTCAAACTTTCTAACTGGTAGATTTATATATGAATAAAATAAATCTTGAAAGGGTTGTCGGCAGCGTAATGGGGGTGACGCTGAATTCATGCCACCATGGTGCAGTTTGTTTATAGCCTAACTTTACATTTGTACTTCTTTCTGGTGGTTGTATTCAGGCTTTAAAATTCACAGCGATTGTTGGTTACAGAGCTTATTTTCTGCAATAATCCTGGAAAATGGAATTAAATCATGTTGGCTTTTTGTTGAGTGAACCATGGGTGATGCTAATTCCGGGCTGCCTTCAATGGTCACCAGTCTTGGAGATCATTCAAGGCAGCAGTTGTCCAATTGAATTTAGAAATGTAGCTTATTGGTGTTAAAGCTAGAGCATGCTCATTTGAAAGGCTGTCAGAGGGTGAGATTACTGAGTGTTGGATCATATTCAGATTCTGCATGTTGACAGGCAAACTGGCGCAACCCAGATGTGAATTACAAAGCGCCATTCTGCATCACAAGGAAGATTCAAAATAAACTAGCTGGCTGTGCACAAGATCCTTTCACAATGTTTCTTTATCTCCCCTCGAGCTGTAATGATAAGGCATGGCGTTCAAGGTTTCGTATGTGAACAAACAAGACTGCTCAAGGAGAATTAAAACATTTTCAGCTGCTTTTTTCCTTGTCCTTGGGCGTAGGTGTGTATGTGACAAGTAATTGCGAAACAATGTTGAATTATTTAGCGATTTTGATAACATTATAATCACTAAAGGTCAGTTTGATACCAGAAGTCTCGTTCTGTAACGCACAATCAATACTTCTGTTTTCTCAACAGTGAGTGTGTTATCGAATGGCTGAATGCCTGGTGGTTTAATAAATAGGTTGAAAAGCATTGCTGGTGCTTTAATTGGTCCACTTTGGGAGGGGAGTTTGTGTTAGCGGGAAATAATAGCATAATAATGCAGACCCTGGGTAGATGCTGCTTATACACCGTTGGCATGAGAAGCTCTACCAGCCCTCTCCAAAGGGCCCTTCATCCACTCTCACACTCGACTCATTTATTCCTGCCATTCTCACCTCAATCCGGATTCATGGAGCATGCTGATAGAGCATTCCCTCAGTCCTGGAGACCTCTTTCTTTGCTCTTAGGAAAGGAGAGATGTTGAAGAGAGACATTTGAAACTGGTAATTTTCATACCAATTTATTAAATTGAATGCTACAGATGTTGTTTTTGAAAGGTTATTTTTAGATGTCTGATATACCATAGTATATCAACTCACTTTAAATGACTGCTTCAGCAAAAAAAAAAAAAAAATCTGTTATTATGTGATTAATTCGTTTATTAGGTTAAACACAAAAGGAAGCATTTTAAATAGTGTTCTTGTTGCTAGTTTTCATGCAGTTGTATAGAATAGGGGATGACGCTTCAAGCTTCAAACATGACTCGAAAGCACAATAAACGTATCATAAAAGCAGTTCATTTGACTTGTGTGCTATATTCAAATTATGGTATATAGTGCATGAGTCAAATGAACATAGATAGATAGATAGATTGATTGATTGATTGATTGATTGATTGATTGATTGATTGATTGATTGATTGATTCTTTAATCATTCCTTATCCATCCATCCATTGACAGTCCAGTCACTCTTCACTTTGATTGCACTTTACTTCATCACTTTATTGACCAGAATATTCTTCTAAACCACCATTTTTGTGCTCAGCCTCACAGGTTTGGAACAAAGTAAGGGCGAGTAAATAGTTTTTTTTTCTAAAAAAAAATAAATGTGTGTGTGTGGGTGTGTGTGTGTGTGTGTGAACTATTTCTTTCAGCTTCAAAATCACAGCATTTGCTGTCCCTCCTGACTAATGGCCAGCCTACATGCCCTTTACTTCCCCCTAGGGGTATGGAAAGTTTCCAGCCTTTGGCACTCTTTCCTTTTTGATAGATGTCTTCCTGGGTGCTCCTGATCGGGTAAACAGGCCCGGGTTCCATATTTATGAAGCCGCCACTTCAGGATTGTCATCAATAATGAGCGGCTACAACCAACCTTTCCGTCATTACATGAAAAAATAAATTCTGTGTCTGAACTCAGGCAGCACAGGAAGGACTGTAATGAGACAAAGCACTGGGATCCTCCGGGAACCTGAGACACATCGCCTGGGCTTGATTGACACGATGTTTGCTGGCATCTCGCTGTCCTTTATACAAATTCAACAGATGGTCTCAATGAGGTCAAACACAGCACTGATTTAGACTCTACATGGCCATGTTTTCCCTTCCAATTAAATTCAACATCAAAACACAAGCTTAAGTGTTGTTTCTCAGTGCAGTTTAGAGACCTAAAGAGGGAGGAAAATAGTGAATACAAGAGAGAAAAATATCTCCTTGGAGACTGAAGGAGCTTTCCTGGGTGGAGAAGTTCTCCCAAGCCAAAGACGAGTGCCTTAAAATGGAGCACTTATTTGTTTGCGGATAAGAGGTACATCATGGAATGAATACGCCTGAGAAAAAAAAAACCTCATCTTTCCGCTAGCACAAACAAACACACAACATTTAATTAGATCTAAAGGACTTAGAGGAATGTTACAATACAACTGTGTCCTTTACCACAGACGACTGTTTCTCTTAATTGCAACCTTATTTTTTCAAATTTTACGTTTATGACGTACAATATGACTTGATTTTTTTTTTTTTTTTTATAAAATGTATCTCACTATTACATGTTTTCCTATGTTTTGTACTCTGGGGTGTAAACTTCCAAATTGTAGTGTGTATAACAGAGCAATGCAATGAACATTAAAATACACACTATTTTCAGAAGTATAGACTGTGGGCCAGATTTATGAACAGTTTGCTCCAGCGCAAAGCCTTTTTTGGCTTTAAAAAAACCTACTGTCAGGATTTATTAAAGACACGCAGGGAGAAAATAGTGCTGAAACGGGGCGTACAGGGTTATTTTTGCGGCTGACCTTATTCCATATGCATTTGTAGGAGTTTTCATCTCACGCTAATTTGCCCTGTTTAGTAAATTTGGCCATATTAATAAATTGACCTAGGGTGCTTTGAAACACTGTGCATGACCCCATTTACTTTACTCTAAACCACTGAAACTGCTTCACTCTAACCACAAAAAAAAAAAAAAAAAAAGATTATTATATTTTTTTTCTGTGGTAAACGTCATAAGACTATAAAAACTGTTCGATAGACTTTAATTTGTATTAAACCCAGAACATTTCTTTAAGGTGAGACACTACCATCAAAAAACAGTTTTTTCAAGCATCTGTCGATTTTGACATTTGGGGCTTTTTGGCTTTTTGGCTTTTCATAAAGTGTTTTTTCAGACTAGTGAAAGGAAAACATTCAAAATACACTTTTATAGCACTTTATCTATTTACGTCTGCAGATTTAAATTACAGTACATATCTTTAAAGGCCGTTTTCTCAAAATGAGGTTGTTGTTTTTTTGAGAGAGTGAGAATTCTCCACTTTAGTAGCACTCAAATACACCAAACTTTACAGTTTTATTCCTATCTATTTTCTAAATGTTTTCCCTTTGGGGTTTGGTCATATATAATAAGCCTGATTTTATTCCTAAAAAATTTGTTTTTTGTTTAATTTTACATTTTTTCTGTCTGATGACTGTATTTTCTGATTTATGTGATAAGAAGAGATATCCAAAATCCACTCTCTAAAAACACTTGACTCTAATATGTAAAAAAAAAAAAAAAAAATTACCTGGAAATTTAATTATTTCAACATAAGATTTTTAAATAACTTGTTATTCCAATTTTGTTTTGCAATTCTTAATGTAATTAATTAACTGAGGAAGTATGGTGATATGTATTTTTTTTTTACTGTGGTGTCTAAAGTACTCTCTTTGTTTATCTCTCTTCCGCCTCTTTCACACATAAAATATGAGTTTATCTTCCCCACCTCAGACATTCCTACACTATTTCTTCTACTTTCTCCCTCTCTATTTAATAATCCTAGGATATACTGTAGATCATTGTTTTTGTAGTATGTCTCTGCAGAGAGGTGTAGAGAGCGTCTTTACTGCCTAAAGGATGACAGGACTCATAAAACCAGATTCACATAGGAATTTAACAAGTCAATAGTGTTCATTAAAATTAATGAATAGCAAAGCTTTGGCACCAGATGCCAGCTTCTCAAAGTCCTCCGTGGTCACAGAACGCGACTCAGCCATCCATGGTTTTCCCCTAAAGTAAGGACAAAGCAAACACAAAATGTAATTTGACTTTGAGGGGACTGGCACCAACTGCCTCCTGCTTTCTCATGGTAATTTATAATCTCAGTCGTCAACTAAATATTAGCATTTGGCATCTCTAGGTACGCATATATTAGGAGGAAGCCAGCCAGTATGCTGATGTAGTGATGAAGGTTTTGAGGGATGAACTAGGATTCAATAAACTCTAGCAGACCTATTTAGGGTCTCTCCCTGGTAGATAAACCTGATTTTGTCAACGTGTTCACCAACAGGACGCGAACAGATGATATTGTCAGAGATTGGATGTAATCCTATTCAATGAGAAAAAGTGCCCAAATTCAGCAGAGCTGGATTAGGAGTAAGAGGGTGTGGTTGTAAAGAAGAATTGTTGTGTAGAGAATTCATTCAACACTGTTTTATCAGATCTCCTGAGTTGGTGTATATATCATTTGAAGTATAGGGTACCTATTGGGCGGGGCTTACTGAAGGACTTTTTAAGCAGCCAATAGGCATTAGTTATGTCACAGCCATTAGTTTGCTAGTCAGTTGTATGGTATTTGTATGGTGCAGGACATTCTCAGATAATCTGTGTAGTGTAGGATGAGTCATCAATATTTTAGCTCGGTTTTGCCAGAAAGAGAAAGACAGTAAAGTTTAAAGGTGTATTTCTTCTAAAAGGTAGTCCGTGAAAAGGTAGTTCAGGTAATGTTTCACCCCAAACACATAATTAAATATATTTGAACATATGGATTATGTTTAAAATAAAATGTTATAAGTATTGAGATTGGTAGTAATTATTGGTGATTTTAATGAGAAAAATTGCAATGAAATCCAGGTGTGTGTGTGTGTGTGTGCAGTCTATATATATATATGCACTCACACAGAGAAAGAGAGAGAGACTCTTGGATTGCACTGCAATGTTTCTCATTAAGCAGGCTATCATCACCAATAATTTCCATGCAACCATATTAATTTTTCAAAGCTTATTTCCTCTAAATCTCATTGTTTAATTCATATGTGGGTGTCAGCGGCAATTCAGTCTAGGCTAAGATTCTCTACTTACTGTATAATGCTCTCTTGTCTGTCTGTTTTTATTTATTATTGTAAACAATTTTTCATCACACACTTAAAGTATGGACATGCCTTCTCTCTAGATGTGTAAATATAAAGAAACCTGTGTGATTATAGCTCATTGTGAAAGCTTTCTTTTAATCTCAACTCTCAAGTGCTTATTGACTCGCCTAAATCAGTGAAAACGGATACAATGAGAATCAAATAGATTAAAACTGTCTCAGTCTTAAACACATGCTCGACTGGTCTTGAGATTCTTTAAATTGTCTCCTGCTATCAACGACACTTGAACACCCAACGCTGTGTATTAGGTGGCAATCAAGTTGTGAGGGACTGAGCTGAACTCAAAGCTACAAGTGATTGCAGGAGTTTGTGGTTAGTGGTTAAGAGGACAATTGTCGTGGTATTAGTGAGGGTTTAACACACTCATTCAGGAGGTGGAGTGGCCCTATTGATCCCTGCAGCTCATCAAGATGATTTTTATTGAACAGCAAAAAAAAAAAAACTCTTCTAAGTGTGAAAAGAGGTATGCTCCTTTCCTTCCTAACCCACTCTGTATGGGACATGCACTGGTCGAAAAATACAAAATACCTGTGGAATATGTAAAACTCAATAGCCTGTGGTTTTTGAAAGGGCTAAATAGAGCACATCATGGATTGATTCATGCCGAGCTGTTTTCACTGTGGCCTTTTCACTCCTTTTGAAATATCCTATTCCTTTTTTTAACACGGCCCTTTTGATTAAGCAGCCTTGAGGGGGATGAGTTGTTCGACACTCTTTTCTCCATACGTCTTGGATCTAGTCGACCACCAATAGTGGTTTTTCATTTTCACCAGTCGATGCAGTGGTTCTCATTCAGTTTTGTTTCAGAACTCAGGATAATATATTTTTTTTTTACTTCTAAATAAAATTGAACAAAAACCTTTATTATTCACTTTCAGAGTTGATGTCATTCTGGCTGATATATCACTAACCACCACATTGCATTGCGTTGGCAAAATACATTGCTGTGAGGTCAGTATACTGATGCATGATTGCATGAGGCATAGCATGATGCCTGAGGCCCTGTTGAAATTCTCACTCCGTGGGAAAGTCTGGCGGATTGTTTCTAGGCAATAATCTTTTACCCTGATGACTCTTGTACCCACTTCCAAGGTTTAGGATGGGCAGGGAGAGAAGGTAATAGATGAGTCTGATTTGCCAATCTGTTGAGAGACCTGTGCTATTCTGGGATAAAGCGTGATAGTCCATTACTCAGATTGGAGACAGATAAAAGCCTGTTCTCGGGGTCCAGCTGTTGGAGGCATTATGACAGCCTAATGCAGTTCACATTGTGAGCATCCAGCACAAACAGTAGTCGCAGCGGCCGAGAGTCCCTCATTTGGGTTGAATCAACAGTGTAGATGGGCTAGTAATTGCTACAAGCTGCCCACGACTTAGAACAGTTGTTGTTATAAAGACTTTATGGGGGTAATCACAATCTGTGTGTTGTTAGAGTGCTAGTTTGTGTCTTGCATGAACAATTCCAGGTGGACTTTACCAATGAAAAAAGAAGCTCCCATGGAAGCTAAATCGGGAAGTTTGCCGAGGTATTTCGATTCTGGTCAAGTTGGTTTAACCGTGGCACTGTTGATGTCCGTGGCCGCCCGCATAACCCAAAGTCTCATTTACAGCAGCGAGCCACAAAGCGGATTTTCCATAGGTGGCTGCCCCGAACAACTCCTCACAAAACACAGCCGAGGTTGATTCAGAGGGTGAAGAAAGGCTTACAACCACCCGGCGAGCTCTTAAATCCAACCATATGGAGGAGATTGGTTCTGTCCCTCCTCTTGTGCCCAATCTTTCATATGTGGCACGGCACCATGACTCTAAAGCTCATGGTAAACCCACCCAGGCTCATCACAGCCCCAGGTCTGAAAATAAAGAGGTGGAAATGCACACAAACACACACTGATAAGGGACAGAACTCTACCAGGTGCAGACCTAAATGAGCCCATTCATCATGACAGAGAATTTTAAGGTAGAAGAACATCGTAAAGCAGCAAATTCCTCTTAACAAATGAGAAATCGTACATCCTTTTTTAAACTTTTATATTACATTTGTTTTTTGAAGAACATTCTATTCACTCTGCCAGATGCACAGTATTCATAAACTGTCCCTGAAAAAAGACATTGATCACTGGTTACTGGATATAGTGAAAAGAGAAGCAAGGAATTTCCCTCATTGTTTGGATTCTAAACCACATTTTTTTCTGTAAGGAAGTGGGCTTTACAAGCTGTTTTAGGCCTCGCTTGGTTTTGAGGCTTCGGTCGGTGAGACATTTACAAGGGGACAAGAGCTCAAGCTTGCAATTTTTTTTCTCCATATATAGTCAAGCTACTTGACCACAAACCAAGGGCAGACGGAGAGTCTGTGGAGGGACTGGGTGCGGCCACCATCGGTTTGCATGTGTAAGGATACATAATGCCTCATGTGATTAAAAAGATGCCATAGCTTTGGGCTACTTTCTTCGTAGTGTCACTTTAAAGTCGGTGTGAAAATGTACCCCTTTTACTCTTTTAATGCACATTCCTAGCCTTGTGTTTGTGTTTGATTTAGCTGTACATGATATATAATCAATACGTATTTGACAGTTTCAGTCACAATTGACCCTTTGCAGGGAGTTTGATTGACAGGCGATCTGACCAACCATAATCCGTTATCCACCATTTTGTCTGACAAAGCAGTCAGGAGAGTTAGTAGATTAACGTTGGAGGATTTAAACTTGAAAAACGGAGTGTGCCTTATTTCTGCGGTTAAAACAACATTCCCTCTTATGTTCATTCATGTTTATTTGATGCTATAAATTAACTAGAAGGAAGAGATGATTGGTTCAAGAGCAGCTTTAACTGAGGCTCTACAGCGATCTGTCAGACATACTAAAGAGCCTACTAAAGAACGGTATGTATTGTTTAGGGGAGAGCGGGGCACAACCTAACACATTTTGGTTTTGGCTCAATTATTTAAAAAATAATTAAGTTAGATTCATCTTTTTTTTACACAAGCAACATACACATCTCTGCTACATATGAACACTTAAAGTTTTTTTCTAGGAGCTTCCATTTCCGTACAGTTGCACTGAAAGTGTCAGAAGTGCAAATGTTACAACCTACCCCATATGCGGGGATAATTGTAACAGACAGAGGGGTTAGTTGTAACACTTGTGTGTAACACACATAATTCAGTACTATTTTATCTGTATAGTTTGATATTGTTTGTGCATCTGTATAGATAGATATCCATACATCCATCCTTCATCCAATCATCCTTCTATTATGGATCAATATCATGGATAGAGACATAGAAAAGGGCTGCACAGTTTTGCAAGCAATACATAAATAAATAAATAAAATCATCAAATATTGTAATTGCAATTGAATTACATTTATGTGTGGCAGCTGCATGTAAAATTATTATTATTGATAATAATAACAGTAATAATAATAAAAACTTAATAAAACATTTTAATAAAAAAATTAAAGGGTTTATTGCATTAAAACCAGGCTATATTTTAAAAAAAAAGAAACAAGTGATCAATGCATAGTAAACTAAATAAAAAAAAATAAAAAATTCCAACATTGTTTGTGAAAGTCCAACAAAGTTAAATATATAAATAAATACTCAAACCTAGAAGTTGTGTGGCTCCCTGTTTTCATTTGATTATCATTGTACACTTGGCGGCTTGTTTGTAACACTGTGCTACATCTAACCCCGCTGTGTAAAACATATTTTAAGCCTAGCTAACAGTTGCTAGGAGTTGCTGACATGTTTCAAAACGGTGCTATGTTTTAGCCAACAAGACAGTTATTCAGGCAATATAAAGTTAGATTTGGTGACGTACACACCCAACTCAGAAACCGAAAAAAACCTATGATGAAAAAATTTACTTGCATGGTGTCAAAACACTCTTTGTCCACCATCTTCATGAAATATTATCAAAATTTTCCGCAAATTCGCGGGAGACCGTCTTCTGGCAGCGAGAGAAAAAGAGTGGAAACACAACCGGCTTGATCCTGACTAACTATGTAAAAGGTCCGTGTTACATTTAACCCCGCGTTAGGTTGTGCCCCGCGCTCCCCTACATTTCTTTAAAAAATGACTAAATTTGAAAGGTGAGACTTTGTTTCATATCAAAAGTAACCTGTTTGTCCTGTCTGTCAGTGCGTTGTCATTCTCCTCTCAGCTCCGCGATGTATTGTTCACTGCGTGAGAACGTTTGGCGTGAGAGCGGCGTGGCTTGTCAGACATAGCAACATTAACTAAAGGGGACGGGTCTTTGCGAATGGTCAATTCCTTCTTATCCTGGTCCGTAAAGTTAATTTTTCATGCAATCAATTTCAGATTGAAAAATACAAGTCTCAATTCTCATTGAATATCCCATTGTGCTCTGAAATACTTTTTCAGTGTACGAATGTAAATTGTGTTGCATTTTCGGACTTTAAGTACCTTAACCTTAAAGGCCTACTGAAGTGCTTTGGAACGCGCAGCTTTGTATGATGCATTGACGTAATTTCCACTGAAACGGGAAGCTAAGGCGGGACATATTCAATGGCTCATCCCCCTTTTCAAATAGCCAATAGTGTTTAGTTTACCTCTTTCAGGTAAACTAAAGTTTAGGAGTTTAGGTTTAGGAGGTTGCTATACAATGCTAAGATATATGTACAATATATGTGTACAATATTTTTTTTGGGAAAAAATAACATTACGATGCCCAGAAATCCATTTCAATAGTAATTTGGGTTTAATTTGCCATTTAATGAGATCTGCTAATATATTTTGTTAGTGCCGAGAATTTTCACATGAATAATTGCATAGATCCGTGAATATGCTTTCATGGTCAAGTGGTAGATCTTTTGCCAGGTGTGTCAGAGGTTCTGGGTTCTATTCCGCACACGTATAGCTTTTTTTTTCCTCATCAAAACCGTATGTTGTATATCAAGCAGGGACACGATTGTGTGCATTTTGTTTTGTGATTTCACCGTAACAAATAGAGAGTCTCCACAACGGCGTTAAGCGATAGATTAAAGCGCATTCCGTGTGAAAACTGTGCGCGAGCCACAAGAGAACACTGTATCCATGCCACTGATAGCCATGGTATCATGCCACTGATAATACAATATTTGTATTAGGTACATCCGTGCCGTGAGTTGTTTCAATATCGACCCTGGCAAAACCCATATTGCTTCGTGACGTTTATAGCATAGGGGGCGGGACGCTTTACATTCTAGAGAGCATTTGAGATTTGATTGGACAGAAGATGTGATGAGAAGCTGAAGTCCGCGATGAAGTCATCAAAATCTTTGATCCCTTTTAGCGGAAGTGAGGGACTGTAAGTTTTGAATGCTTAAATCTCCTAAATGCGAATTTGGTCATTGGTTTGGAACACACCAGCTTATTCATAACCTTAAGCCTAACATATTCATACTAAAAGCTAAAGAACTTAAAGAATAATTCCGGTATTTAACACTTTGAGTCTATTTTCTAGTTTGTTTTGGATGAACTAGAGTGGTGGACTTAGAAATGTTGACGGTGGGTCCTGTCTCGACTTTTTGACTATTTTAGAATCGCCTCTGACCGCTTCAGAGTGGATGTCTATGGGCATGCTCAAACATGTCCTTAAAACAACCCTTAACGTTCGTTTTCAAAACTGTGCAACTCACCAAGTGGTTAGTGGTGTTTGTTGATGTTCCAAAACAAGTAGCGTAGCGAAATACAGTTTCTGTCGTGTTTTATTTGCCATTTTTTAAAATCACATTGATGTCTGAGAGGCGATTCTAAAATAGTCAAAGTCGAGAAAGGACACATCGTCAAAATTTCTAAGTTCACCACTCTAGTTCATCCAAAACAAACTAGAAAAGAGACTCAAAGTGTTAAATACCGGAATTATCCTTTAAATTTTGATTTCAGGGTGTCTTTAAACGTTTTTTTATTGGCATGTTGTGAGCTATGATCTCTGACTGTTTTGAACTGACATCTTTCAGCCAAAATTAATCAATAAATTCATGAGCACTGCTGCTGTCACATTGGTTAGTAACATATGACATCGATGACTAACGTAAATGTAAGTTGTTTGACCAAAGGAGCTTATATAGTGTATAATGAAAGCAGCCATTCTTTGCCAGCAGATTGTGATAAGTGACAATCATATTCGCTGGGTTGTGTTGACAAGACAAGGAAATGATTTCTCAGGCTCTCATGATTATATATCATTTTCTTTATTTATTATTTTTGTTTTAAATTTACATATATATATATACTGTTTTTAAGTGGCATGGAGTGTATCTAACCACATTTCTTAAATGTAGTAGACAGTAATTTATCTACTTTTCATTTTGAGTATCTTATATCTCAACAAGCTACAGTTTTCAAAGTAACTTCCCAGTGCTGTTCCCGGGTGGGGAGGATGAGGTGTGAAAAAAAAAATTGATTTAGAAAAGCGAGACTGTTGTAGATACAAAGTCAGAAACATGAGGGGAGGAGGGTATGTCTGCCACCAGACATCTGGGCGCAGACTGTGAAAGAAATCTAGAGCGCGGAAAAGAGAATGAAGGACGAGTGTTCGGGGGACGGATTAAAGTGCAAAACAGGATCAAATGTATAAGAGAACATTCTAGAGCGCCTGTGACAGTTATTAATCACCAACGCCCACTTATCAACACAAGATGCATGCTGAATTCCAGCAAGCATTAACCCAAGTGCCAATCCAAGCTTCAAACAAGGAAAGACCCACTTTTCTAATGCCCCATCGGTTTTGGTCTCTGCAGGGTTGCGCTAGCCCACTGATGCAGCTTTCTGAATCCAATCAGACCCACATCGCATGCACAGGCGGGTAGAAAGAGGTAAACATCAACTTTTATCGTAGCTTTACTTAAGAGCAACGTTTCTCTGTGCATCCCTAGCCAGAAAATGACAAGTAAACGGCATGGTTGTCTGTTTGGGTAAAGAGAATGCCAGGTTTGCATCAGAAAACTGGGTTGGAAATAGAAGACGGGCTGCCAGAGCTGACTGGGACTGTCTCCGTTTCCCATATTTGCAGACACATTCTCAATTTCTAGATTGAGCACTTTACAAATGGTATTATAAATTCACTGACTTCGCAAACGAACCTAAATTAACTTCATTCTGTGGAAATGGATGCTATGGCATAAGGTCAGCCATGCGAATGCTATTGATTTAGTTAAATAGTTAAGTAAATAGAAAGCTAATATCCGGTAACATACATTTTAGACACAAACATTTACTGTTACTTTTTCTATTTTTGCTCTGCCATCGAACATAGTTTTAAACAAAGCCAAAGCAGAATCTGCTGCATGTCTTGAGCAACACACAGCAGTGGAGATTCTTTCCTAAATTGATCCGTGTTGTTGAACGAATTGGATGTTAAGTTAATGATTCAGTGACTTACTCATAGGGCCTGTTTACAACTGGTTACTTCATGCGATTTCTCTAATCGGATACCCATCCGATCGTGAAATGAACTGGTGCAAATGCCCTCCGAAACGCTTTTGAGACAGATTTGAATCAAATAAGAAACAAAAGTTCACCTGTTGTGTTAAAAACATGAGTAAACTCAACTAAACATAATTAAAGCTGCAGTAGGGAGTCTTGAGAAAACGTTGACTTAGCCTGAAAATTTGAACAAGCACAACTTCCAGGTCCCACCCCCTTGCTCTATTGTGCACTACAGCCCTCCCTCCACAGCTCGTCCTCCACAGCGGAGCCTGTCGTGAACGCGCACGCTAGTAAACAGGGCCACCGATGACGGCGGATAAAAAGTTATATGGCACATTCACTAATAGGGACTAAACGTCAATAATATGCTTTACATTGACTATGGCCTGCCCATACTTTGACTACAAACTTGGTCCTCAAATCATTATGTATTTTCCAATAGCCTACATGTAACTTTATAACGTTGCACTCTTTCTATAAGTTATAAATAGCTAGTAAGATAACGTTAATATAACGGTAACTAACGTTACAGCATGTAAGTAATTATTCTAGCGATATATAATGCTAGATAAGGTGTGCTAGTACATTATTTCAGCAACATGACAAGCCAGTGAATTAGCAGGTTTCAATTGTTGCTTAGCAGAGTGCGTGACATTTTATCTACATGTTATGCGGCTAGAGTTTTGACACCGAGTCAATGGGCTCTGTGTAATTCTTTCTTTTTCGGTTGTTTATCGTCATCAGTCTTTTTCCTTTTACCTCTTTGTTTTATGAGCAGGTGTCACTGGAGAATTGGCAGTTTAGGTTGTTTCTCCGTCATAAGCACAGCTGCAGCACGCCGGCAATATTGAGTTTGAACGACGGCTCGCGCTCCGGCGCTAGCGCTGTGCAAGAGAGGGGTGTGATCAGCGCGTACACGAGCGTGACTGACAGTGCTAAGACACTCCTCCTGGCTCTCATTGGTTGTTTCTGACCGGGAGCGTGTATTTCTTGCAAATGGCAATAATAGGACCACTGGGAGGAGCCAGAGAAGCTTGATTTTTACACAGATTATCTGTCTCATATTCTACTGTCAGGACATAATGACAGTTTTAGCAAATACATGTTTTCAAAAGTTACCTACTGGAGCTTTAAACTTTAATTTTTGAAAACGTATAAACTTGAGTTCAAAATCCAAAACGTATCTTAAGTAACTGAACAAGTAATAAGAAATAAGTAACTTAATGGAGAAATCATATTTTACAGAAGTATTTCTGAAAGTGTTTCAAATATGAAAAAAAAAAATTTAAATAAAAAAACCCCCACCAAAACAAAAAACATCTTTCCACTTCCAGTATAAATATTCTGCCTATTTGGATCCTGAATGTTTCTTTTTCTCCAAAGGTCACTGTCTATTCAAGGCTTCTACAGATACAATGCTGCTATGGGATGCTACACATGTGAATGGACTGTTGAGGGCGCAGGTCAGGGCTCTCTGAATCTATGAGGATCACAACACAAATAAATAATCAAAATCTGTAATGTTGCTTTAGTTTTATTTGTTGTAATAATCCCAGTTCCTGGCAAAAGCAATGCATTTGTGTCAAGAGGCCATATTTGAGATTAATAATGGAATAAAAGTGTTTGCCTTGTCGTTGATACCATAATACAGACTTTTCTATGGCTCTTCTAGGCTGAACTTCTTCTGTCAACAGCCGAGTCTCTAACGACAGCTGTGGCTGCACAAGTTCTCAGACCTTTACAAAACGGCAATCATCACCTCGCTCTCTCTGGGAACACGTTCTCGCAAAATATCCCGTCCAACTGGCTGAAGCTTCCTCCGCATCCTCCACGTCGTCTGCTGGCATCTGACCAGTCGCTCTCTCTAAAGTGAAAACATACTTGCGTGACCTCTTTCCCTGTCCATCCCAATGCCCGACTTACTTTCAAGCCCTCCCAATGGGAGGCCAGGAGTAACTTCATTTTTCAGCCTACTGTTCTGTCACCTGATACCCTTGAAGGGATTCTTCTCCCCGGAGTGTGTGTGTGTAAACTGCTTCTGCTTCTGCTTCTGCTTCTCCCTCCCGTTTTTTTTTTTTTTTTTTTTTTTTTTTTTTTTTGTCTGTGACTGAAACCAGATGGAAATCTGAAGGGCCGCTTTGGCCCCGGCATGTTCAGGTCCTCGCACTTTGACACAGATGTTTCCTCTCCTCTTATGTGTTTTCATTCTTTTTCTTCTTTCAAATGGGATTGATTCCTCCAAGGCCCCAGTTACTTGAGAGGCCAGTGTGAGATGGACACAGGTGTAGGAGGATAATCTCTGTGTGTGAATGTCTGGAGCAGTTTTTCTGAGCAGTTTAAAATAAATTGTATATTTTGAAGTTTGTAATTGTAGTTGGTGAGGACATACAATATATGTTACTCCCTACTAAATGGGTTGGTTAAGTCACAGCTTTGCGTATTTCAGAGTGAAACAGGATATTTAATATTAAAAATGGCTTGCCGAGACTTGATTTTGGGAATTGGGAATTTATTAAATCAAGAAAAGTCTGCATTTTATTAAAAGTATTTCAGAGTTAGGGGAAAAGCACCAATGAATCCATTAGGGAAGCAAATAGAGTCAATTTTGATTTCATGTTGACTATAAATATTTAATGTGAAAAATGCATTCACATATTCAAAACCATAAAGGATGCATGTTTACAGTTTCTTCAAAATACGATACAGAATCAGTATCAATTGCTATTAATTAAACTAATATATTATATTAATTTACATTAAATTGGTTTCCATTCCAGTAAGTTATTGTACTTAAAAGCCCTATTGACTAATATGCTAATTTGTTTGGTTTGTTTCAGCCGTACCGCTGGCAATTGGTTTCATAATCACAATCTCATTTAATATTTCTCTCAGGTTAAACACCATTTTCAAGTGGAGCACTGAAGCCAAGACGAGAAATCTATTAATGACTCAATATGAATTTTTGAACATGAGCAAACTACGTAGATACATCATTTTGAAGGTTGTCTAATGAAACTGCTTTAATTAAAAGGTTTTATTAGACTACAATAAGACGCCAAAATAATGTTTCATTTGGTGAATATCTCTCTCTCTCTCACTCTAGATGTGTTCATCTGTGCTAGAAATATAGGACAAATAAAACATCAATCAGACGCTGTTGTTGCTACTTCTAAAAGCTTTCATGAGGCGTTCGAGGCTTCGTTAAGCACTTCAAAGAGACCATCATCTGCTCAGAAGAGACTGTGACATATTTCAGACATTTTTCGAATCCATTTTGAAATAAAACTGTGTGCATCGACTCTGAAAGCATTATTGCACTGGGAAAATGAAAAGCGAACTATAGCTGAACACAGGCCGTGCCTAATCGTAACGTAATATGTTACAAATTGGTAGCACGCGCGATGACAGACACTTAATTTGTTTGCTATGGTGATGAAATCGGTGACATGTGTCTGTACCAGTGGATTTTATGTTGTTGTTTTTTTTTTTACTTTCCCTTGTGTCTTAAAATAAGAGTTCACTCAAAACAGACTTCAATTTCTTCTTACACAAAGCGTCCATATGGTTTCAGAAGATTTAAACCACAGCGCATAGACTACTTTTATGACACATATGTGGTTTTTTTTTAAGCTTGAAAGTGTCTTTGTGATTGCAAGGAAAAAATATGTCATCAGAACATTTCATGAAATAGAATCGAATTGGATTTCACACAGTTTGGAGTGACAAGGGTGAGTAAATGATTTTAACTTTTGGTTGAACTGTGCCTTTAAGGTCGTGAGAGACTCTCCACAGCAGTTTTGCTGTTTCCAGGTAGACAAGGTCACATCCTTAAAGCATTTTCAAAGAGCTGCTGTTAATTGAAATTTCAGTAGTGGCCAACTTAGCAGAGGTCACTTTGTGACTTTGAAGGAAAGCTCAGCATCGCCTTGGCCCTGCTCCAATATATTACAGCCTCTGACCCCAGTAGGCTCATAATGATACAATAGTAGCGACGTGGAGGGAAAAAAATACTACCCGACTGTGACTTATATATATTATAAGTAGTATGGTTTGATATTAATACTGTATTAAACATGTAATAGTTTAATTTACTTTAAAATAACAAATTGATGTGTGAACATTATATTCAACTTTTAAAAGTAAACAAACATGTTCAGATTTCTGAATTAGAATGACGTTAATTACAGATATCAGTGCACAATTCTAGTCAAATGTTGTAACCACCACTGACTAAGTTCAGTCAATTATCAGCATAAATCAGCAGCTGTGACATTAGTCCTGCCAGAGTGTGCCACACACAGCAGTCAGGCACGGCTGGTTTGGCCCCGCCGTTTTGACATGTGTAAAAAATGTGCTTCTATAATCTGTTCAGCACTAAAAATCACAGTTCTGTTTGCTTTTTTGAGCTGATGGTTTGCAAATAGCTGGCCTATTTAAATACACATAAATAAACACTTCAAGAAATAATTAATAATTAATTAGTGATAATGGAGAAGCAGAAAACAATGTTGATGTTTTGATTATAATGAATGCTAACTTCTAGGAGAAGAATCAGTTTTGTGTAATTAGTCACTAGTTTATTATTTGACTATTGTATTATTTATTATTTACTTTATTTTTGCCTGATTTTAAGCCAGTCATTCTGCAAAAATAAAGCATGATATGAGAGACCACATATTGTGAATATGATATTATTTTATATTATAATGAAATACTTTGATATACTTTGATATTTATATATATTTTTCACTCTTAAAGGATGCTTTAAGTCATATATCTTGACCATGTTGGTCATGGTGATTTTTAAATAGTTACATTTATTTTCCTTATTTTATAAACTGTAGTTCTTAAAGGGGTAGTTTGCCCAAAAATGAAAATGATCTCATCATTTACTCACCCTCATGTCTTTCTTCTGCTGAACAAAAAATATATTTTGAAGAATGTTGGTAACCAGTTGACGGCAGCCATTGACTTCCATAGTAGGAAAAAAAATACTATGGAAGTCAATGGGGCCCATCAACTGTCTGGTTACCAACATTCTTCAAAATATCTTCTTTTGTGTTCAACAGAACAAAGAAACTCATACATTTTTGGAACAACTTGAGGGTGAGTAAATGATGACAGCATTTTTATTTTTGAGTGAACTATCCCTGGTAACACTTTACAATAAGGTTCATTAGTTAACTACATTAGCTAACATTAACTACGAATGAACAAAACTCCTTCAGCATTTGTTAATCTTTGTTAATGTTAATTTCAACATTTATTAATACTTTATTAAAATCGTGTTAACATTAGTTAATGCACTGTGAACTAACATGAACAAACAACGAACAGCTGGATTTGTATTAACTAACGTTAACAAATATTAACATAAACAGTATCAAATGTATTGCTCATGGTTAGTTCATGTTAGTTAATACATGAACTAATGTTTAATAAATGAACCTTATTGTAAAGTGTTACCCTATCCCTTTAATACGGGATATGTGGGTTTAATTAATAGGTATTGTGAAGTGACACTAGGTGTTTTGTCATTGCTTTTGCATAAAAAGAAAATGCCGTATATTGACCAATGAGCATCTGGAACTTTTTGTTTCATAAATGTATGTTTATGTATGTCATCCCTGACTGAAGCTCCTTGGCAATATTAATTACATGCTTGGCCAAAGATAAGACGCCACTTGTGTAGAAAGCAGAAGAAGAGACATGTTAGGTCTGATCTCCAGAATGCATAGGCATGGCACAAACATAAAAATGACAGTAATGGAGGGATATTATGAACTGTAGGTTTTGGGGGAACAGATACCAGTGGGTATTATTAGATGAAGAGACGTGCTTTGCATTAGCTGTGGACTGTGGCCGAGGTTAGGGTGGTGTGACCCCTGCTTGTAATCCTAGACCCATGCTCCGACAGGACCCTGTGAACCAGGATACCATTACTAATTCTGCACTGGCCATCTCTGACTGCTGGAAATAGAACAGGTTATAAGCTCTACAATGCCTGGGATCTACCATCTAATATGAAATATAAATTAAAAAAAGATTTCAAATAAATGCTGTTCTTTCAAACTTCCTATTCATTAAAAAATCCTGGGGAAAAAAGTATCACGGTTTCCACAAAACAGTAAGCAGCACAAGCGTTTTCAACATTGATGATGATAAGAAATTCTGCTTTGTCATCACAGGAAAAAAAATACATTTTAAAATGTATAAAAAATTGAAAACAGTGATTTTAAAAGGTAATAATATTTCACAATATTAATGTTTTTACTGTATTTTTAATCAAATAAAATCAGCCTTGGTGAGCATACGACACATTTAGAAACTTTAAATTGTAATGTAACAAATGTATGTATATATATATGAATTACACAATTATTGCTCTCTCTCTCTCTCTCTCTCTCTATCTCTCTCTCTCTCTCTCTCTCTCTCTCTCTCTCTCTCTCTCTCTCTCTCTCTCTCTCTCTCTCTCTCTCTCTCTCTCTCTCTCTCTCTCTCCCCTTTCTCTCGTTACCTCTTCTGGGTTCTGTCTCTAATGACTCTGTTATCTCACTGAATAAAAGTGTTTCAGCACATGGAATTCAGCGACCTTAAATGAACAGTTCACTCCAAACCTGTATGATTTCCTTTCTTCTGTGGAACACAAAAGGGGAATTTTTGAAGCTTAAGTTGAAATGAGGATGACAATTTTTTTTTTTTTTGGGTGAACTATCCCTTTAAGACACAAACACTCTTTTTTTCTCCCTTTTTCTCTTTGGTCTGAGGAGCTGTCCATCCTTCTGAGAAGTGCTTTCGATTGTCCTACTCTGTTCTTTTATTCCCTGGGGTTTCCTCTGTGTCTTACTGTGTTTTACTGTCTCTGTCGCTCACACACAGCTGCCTTTTCTGTCTTTTGTTCACACCTGTTTGCTCTTGTGCCCTCTCTACAGTTGTTATCATTCTCTCCCATTGCAGTCAGTCTTTTTGTTAAGCCTCTCGCTGCCTGTGTGTCTGGACCGCGACACATGCGCGCGCGCGCTCGCTCTTTCACTCAGACACTCTCTGCTGAACATGTGTTGCCTGTATTAGCATAAAGGACATTAATGAAGGGCAGAACTTCTCTCTAATTCAATCTATATGTAAAACACCATTGGACTGTGTTCACTACATCCATTCCTTTCAGCAAACCTGTGCAAATTAAAAAATGTGCCTTTCTCACTCTTTCTTTTCTCCTCACTGTATAGTGGAGTCCACAGTCATGGGCATTATGATTCATCTGACTGAATATGCTGAAAATAATCATTCAAATTTGTTCATGGATTCATTTCGCAAAACCTTTCTGTTTGTCATTACACTAGTAGTAAGTAGCGACCAGCATGTCCACATTAATGACTAATGGTTGGGATTTTGATTCATCTGACTGAATTTAATCTTTTGAATCTGATTGCTGAAAAGAATTGTTCAATTTGTTCATATTCGTTCAGCAAGACCTTTCTGTTGGTCATCACACTTGTAAGTAGCGACCAGCATGTCCATAGAGACTAATGGTGGGGGTTTTGATTCATCTTACTGAATTGAATCTTTTGCATCTGGTTGCTGAAAAGAATCGCTTAAGTTTGTTTACAGATTCATTCACCAAGAACTTTCTGTTTGCCATTACACTAGTAGCTAGCGACAAGCGAGTCCACATAAACTAATGGCGGGGCTTTTGATTCCTAATTAAATCTTTTTGAATCAATTTGCTGAAAAGAATCATTCAAATTAATTTATAGATTCATTCAGGAAGTTGTTTTTATTGGTCATTACACCAGCAGGTAGTAATCAGAAAGTCCACAGAGACGAATGATGGGTATTTAGATTAATCTTAGTGACTCAAATCTTCTGTTCAGTTTCGTTCACTGATTTGTTCAATGACATTTTCTGTCGGTTAAAGTTGTTATACTAGTGTGTGAAAGTCGACCAGTTTTTTGAGTTTTCAATTGAGTTACTCAATAGACTCGCTCAAGTCATTCACGAAGAGGTCTTTTAAGAGACTTATCTTTTTTTTTTCTCTCAAGTCAGTTTAGTTGCTCAGCATAGCATCATTCAAGCTTTATTTGTTCATTTTGTTTGCATACGAGTTTGTTCGTTTTGCTCAGTAAGCTCATGCATTCAATCAAATGCTAGAACTGTTGGGATATTTGCTCATGCTACAGTCTTTGAAGGCATGACAAGGCCATCAAAGCAGTTACATGCTTTACAAGTCAGAGAATGGTTCGTTTCCTTAAAAGATTTGTTATGAAACTCCACTAGTCCACAGAGACTCAGTCATCACATTTAGCATAAGGGTCTCAATTTATCGCACCGTTTTTAGAGAGTTAAGTCTCCAAGCATGTGTGCAGGTGAACGCCAACCCGAGCGATTACTCAACTGTGTCGAGTAAATGTTGATATGAAACTTTTGGAAATAGCCGTGCCGATGATGAAATAAAATTTAACGCCAGGCCTTTAACCATAATCGCCTCAGGGCTGAACCAAGACTGTTTTCGTTTACAGCACTAATAGCGGATTTGAGCGCTGGTATAGGTGAAGTGATTTAAAGCAGAAGACGAGAGCAGGGAAACTGCAATCCTTGCAGCGTTCCACGGTCCCAGTTGGATGGCCGCGGGTGCTCGCCTGATCATGGTGCAATTGAACATTACCAGTGGGAGAAGAAAAGAGACTTTAGTCGGGTAACAAATGTTTCAGCAATCCGTCTTTCGCTAGAAAACAGTCCGCCGGGAGAACCATTAAGCTTTGAAAAGTAGCAAGAAAGAGAAAAAAAATATATATATATATATATATATATATCTTTTTTCTCTCTCTTGCTCTTTTCACTCTTTTCTTTGATGTATCACATTGCCTGAATCTTTTACCTTCCATTGTTGCCTTTTTATAATTTTTTACTTATATATATATATATATATATATATATAGAAGTAAAAAAATGATGAAAAGGCAACAATGGAAGGTAAAAGATTCAGGCAATGTGATACATCAAAGAAAAGAGTGATTCGAAGGACAAGACAGGAATGTATGAGGATCTCAACTTGACTTTAAACATACAAGTAGCAAAAACCGCGGCTCAGAGGTTTGAATATTATTAACACAACACATGATAATAATATAATGTGGTGGCTGATTTAAGGCTGTACAGAAAGCAAAGCTTCATATATTGTGTGTGTGTGTGTGTGTGTGTGTGTAACAGGTTTATTTACATTGGCTATAATCTATATTATATATATATATATATATATATATATATATATATATATATATATATTATACATATAATATAATTATAAATATTACTTTTTGAAACATGGCAATATCGATTGAAGAAAGATATCAATAACATGTTTCAAATAGTATCTATATTGTTGTCACATGACCTCATCACGTTTAATTATGTGAGTGGTATCCACTAATGATGCATTCAATTTGTCCTCAGAGGTGGGCCATTTTTTACTTTTAACTGGATCCCCCCCTCAGGTCGAAGTTGCGACTGGGAAACTCTGGGGAACAACAACCCCCGAATTCAGAATCCAATTTGACTGCTCAGCGCTATAACCAAAGTGAAACAGTGTTTTTTAATGTGTTTGAATTTGGAAAGAGCAAGCACAACAAATGTTTGCCTGGAAGAGTCCATCTTAGTTCTCTGACCTGTTTACTGGAACACGGTCAACTCGGGTGTGATGTCATTTCCAGCTCCAACATCCCTCTTCCGAGGTAAATGGAAAGCAGCATTATTTTCTTAGAATTAAAACCAATTATTTAGCATTTTTATTCCAAGTTTGCATCGTGGGATACACCATTCATCATAGTAAGTGCTTTTATATGCTGCTCAATTTGACAAATACTGTGCAATGGATACGAAAATTCTCATAGGTTTCACAGTATACATGCTACATAGCGATAGTGAGAGTAGCATGGTAGTGTACTTTTCTGAATATAGCCATTGAATCAGTGACTGACAATGTTGGAATTTGATCGATGATCTGTGGTCAGTTAATTGTAACACATTTGTTTACGCTCAGTGTTAAATGCTTTGTTTAACACTCAGTGGTTCAGTCTTTTGCAATGCTTGTACAGTTGTGAGCTTGGTTTAGTAGTATACTTTTAAAAGCTATTTTTGTTGGAAACATTGCAGATGCAAATTAATGAACAAAATAAATAAATAGAGACATAGACTATAATTTGCATTTGTAAAATGTATACTTCCTGACATTTGAAAAGCAGCATCAGCTAACACAGATTGCAATGTATTCAGTAGTTTAGTACTACTGTGTGTGTTTGTGTGTGTGTGTACGCGCGCACGTGTGTGTGTGTGTGTGTGTGTGCCTCATACTGACTTTAGTCTCCTGAATTGTCAATCAAATTATTACTCTACATCAGCTAAGCAGCTCACAATCCATCAAACCTTCAGAGAGGCTCATAATGTGATCATGAAAATAACCCCCAAATGTAACCGTGACTGACGGCCAAGCGGATTTGTATCGACTCGGCCATTTAGATTTCCAGAACGGCCTCAGAGCTTCTCGTCATCAAAACAATAGGATCAGCCAAAGCAGTGTCGAGAACATATTTGTATTCATTTCTGATTGTTTCGACACATTATTTATTTATTTATTTATTCGCATAACTTCTTGAATTATTCATGAAGGCATTCATAATTTCACAGAGCGGCCGAAAGATTTACACGGGCCTGTTTGTCAGAGACTTTTATTTGGTGGCATATTCAATAATTGTTTAATATATCAAATTGACTGGAATAGAAGTCTCGTCTTCTCCTCAACAGCTCCATGTGTTCTGATGTGGCCGCGTCGCGCTCCGAGTGGTAGAGAGAGGACGACTGCCAGTGAATTTCCGCTCCATTACTTGTAAATCTCCATTTTCTTATTGGCAAAAACACTCGTTGGAAGGCTGAGCTGAACGATAATGAAGAGCACTTGAACATGATGCGAAGGGGCTAGGACTGTTTTGCGTTAAAATACTGCGTGTTTGTTTATGCACAGATATGTCTGTTTGTTTAAAACTTTCAAAGTTGTGTGTGTTATGAAATGTGTCAACCATACTCACTTGGCCAATATGACCTTAGCAATAGCAACATCTGTGACTGTTCATTGATAAGTCGGTGTGTGGGAACCCGGTTGTTGCTAGCTTTAGCAGTTAGCACCTGCTGGTAGATTGCTTTAACTACAAAAATCATCTTTCTCCATTAACCGGCATTTAAAAAAAGATTACTTTCTCCAGGGATTTATACCTCACTGGTTGTGTTGCCGTGAACAAGTGGACTTGTGATAAAATTTCCACCTCTGGCAGCTTTTAGCTACTCCATGTTTTGTTATACCCGAGAATGTGTGTTTATGACCAAAAGAATCCCTTGGTGCCAAGTTCTATTTAATGAACTTCTCCAGTTGTTCTGCCCTGAGCCCCATAAAGCATTTCATTCAATTTCCATCCGTCTGCTGCTCCTCTTTCATTCTGCAGAGTGCAGACCCGTGGAAGACCACGATAAAGACTGCAGGTTAACCCTCATGTTCTGTTTTGGGTCTGAGAGACATCTCAGATCTAAAAGAAAACACACAGTATTTAAAATGTAGGCATTGGGTTGAACTTTTGAGAACAGATTATAAGCTAAGTTCAACATTTGAACATGTACTTTATTGTACAACAAAGAGTAAAAGCTTCTGTATTATTTGTCAAATTCATTTTGATTAGGTCAGAGACCCTTTTTTTAACTATTCAACTGGAAATTAAGAGCTTGATACTGAACATGGATACTGATATTTACACCAAGTACAAATAGCTTTAAATGCTTATTTAATTAATCTAATTGTATCTGTCCATGGACGAGAGACTGTCCATTAACTTTTTCAAGGGTAGTTTGCCAGGTCTTTCCCCGACCCACCCCATCACATGGCTTGGGACTCTGACACGGGGAGGACATGCAAACTCCACACAGAAAGGACTGTGCCGCCAATTTATACTATTTATACTTAATGGAAATAGTGGCAGCTAATAGTGGCAAACACAATTTGCACCTCAGTGTATTGTAGTACATAATAAAACAGAATGCAATAATAACAGCATATTCAGTGTGATTATATTTATTAAAATCATAAATGGATGCCGCCTCATTGAGACATTACTTGGGACATTCCCTAAAGCCCACCCCTACACCTACTCCTAACCTTACCCGTAAAACACTCTATTCCCAGTTTGGCACTTTATTTCCACTTTTCGAATATATTTTCTACATTTTTATTTGACATAAACGCTTATCCGTGCTGATATGTGATAGAAAATGGAAAAGAATGAGTTCAGAAAAAGGCGGAATCAAACTTCAATCTCATCAAAAGCTAATACCACCCGCCTTACTCTCAATGAAATTGATCCTGTTATTAGCAGGATTTCTTTTGTAATATTGTCAGGCTCAATCAGACAATGGTGAGTTAATGCAAATGCAATCTACCAACCAGACGGGCTATTTGCACTTAGTGTAAATAGACGAATAATATGCTATTATTTTCACACATACCTATTCAGGGAACCTCAAAGAGTATAATGTCAACAGAACATAAGGGTTGTAATTTCAGTGATTCATATTTGATAACCATGGCCGTCACTAGAGTAGAGAAAGGTGGTGAACCTTCGGGTTCACACCACCCACCCAAAATTAGAAATAATTTAATATAATCTCTAATATATTGTGTATGCATAGTACGCGTAGGACAGTCTAGCTCCTGCATTAGAGTGATTCACTTCAGTTCATTTACATGGTTGTGTTGTTTCTTTATCCCTGTAGTCCTGTGTGTTTTCCACTCTGGCCTGTTCCATGCGAGCTGTAATTTAACTCGGGGGTATTAGATCTACACCGGCTGAGACGACAGCTTTACCAGGATTCCCTCATGGCTGTTAGCTGATCCCTCGACTCGCTCGTTCCGCCCCAGGTCTGATTGAAAAGTGGCAAGGTTGGCTGCTAATGTCCCGTATATATGCAAAGTTTAATATTTCATTTACAGTTAGCACGGATGAGATTGGAAACCGTGGTGTCTTTTATCATGGGAGACGCGGCTGATTTTATCTCTCTCACTATGTTAAGATGGCCTGACTTACAAATTCAGAACGGTGGTGTGATTCCTATGAGATTTATTTTCTATGAATGGAACAATTTACATTTCACCTTCACTCACATCCTCCGTTTTAATTTTAAGTGATGTTGAGTCTAAACCGAGTTAGTCAGCTCTCTTGAAAGAGAGCTTGACAATTATATACCTACCAGGGTAAAGATCAATATTTAATACATTTGTGAAGTCTCACGAGAAAAGAGAAAATGCAGACACAGCGTTTGGTAGAGCAGGGCGTTTCTCACACTTCGTTGCACTGCACACCACATGACGCTTCACTTTTAGAGCAATTAGAACCCCAACACTGAAACACACAACCTTAGTTAAACCATAGTCTTAATTTAACCTGTGAAAAGATCGAAACACGTTATAAGACCAAATCATGACTTTTGAAAGCAACCAAGGTTGCTTTACAGTATGTTGCATGAATAAATATGATTTGCTACCTGTTTGTATTGCAGTTGCACACATATAGTGGGGTCCAAAAGTCTGAGAACACTTGTAAAAACGCTTTTACAGTATGTTCCATTATTCTGATTTAATAGTTAATAATATTATTGTATGCAAAACCTTATGATATTGTCTAGCATGATCACTTTTTCATTTACACTATTATGTTTTGGATTGTTTTATTAATGGTATGTTTAATTAATACGAATTTTTTATTATTTTGTATCAATACTGTACCGGCCAAAAGCTTGGATATGACTCATTTTTATGATTTTGAAAGTAGTCTCTTATGGTAATCAAGCCTGCATTTATTTGATCAAAAATACCGAAAAAAAACCTGCAATATTATTATTAATATATAGAATTACATAATTTAAATTAGTTTATAGATATATCAGCATTTATTCAAATTAGAAATGTTTTTTAAGAAAATAAATCAATTTTTTTTAATTGTAATAATATTTCACAATATTATGTGTTTTTTGTTTTTTTTTCTGTATTTTTGATCAAATAAATGCAGGCTTGATTAGCATAATAGACTTCTTTCAAAACATTAAAAATAGTGATGTTTCCAAACTTTTGGCTGGTACTATAATACGCAATGGTTTTTATTATTAAATTGACATTTTATTTTAAAAAACCCTAATATAGTATTTTATTATTATCAATTTTAAAATATGTATTTATATTAAATAATGATAAGTAATGTCATTTATTATTTGTATTATTATAAGTTTAATATTATTATTTTTTTAAATCCTATTTTATACAGTATTTCTGTAAATCAGTTTGCATAACCAGCATGAGTTGACGGAATCATGCTCATGTACCCAATAGTGCCATTTGCTGCCTTTTATTTGTCATTATGGAACTGATAACGTGCATGAATGAGGGAAATCACATGTCTTAAGGATGGCTGTGTAACTGAGAATGTGAATCTCACCAACTTGAAATGGTTTCCTCGGTGTCCTTCTATTCATCTGATATGATTTCCATTGCAAGTTGTTGTTTTTTTCTTCTCCTTGATACATTTATTCTCTGATCGGTCAGCCAAAAAGGTTTCAGGGCATCTGGATATGAGAATAAACTAACTTCCTTCCTCCCGCTCCTGTCCTAGCTAGCTAAGCTGAAACATCCAAATGAAAATGCATTTGTGACGAACTGAAAGAAGCCTGTCCATTTCTTCACTCAACCCGTGAAAATGCAAGTGAGATGTTTCGCCGTCACAGTAAATGTTCATTTTCAGACGCCCACAGTGAAAAATCAGGCATTGCACTTGGCTTAAAATGAAGATATGACACTAATATGATATGCAGTGACTATGCCGTAAAACATTTCTTCTTATTGCACTGACACCTTACTTTTATTCCTGTCAGTATTTCACGGAGAGAACGGAAAAGCCAGACACTAGTCCAAAACAGATGAATATAGAATTCCCTGCGGTGCGTACAGTAGATACAGTATTTCATACAAGGGTTGCTGGGAACCATGAAAAATCCCTAGGGATCCCCTTGAAGTTAGAGAGTTAGCAAAGGAACATTTGATAGCTATTACCATTAGCAACTTCTGTAAAGAGAGCCTTGCTTCAAAATCCAACAGAATATGTGACTTGATCTTTGCCCACAACATCGTCATTCTCAGATGGCTTCAGAGTAGAAAATTACAACATAGTATCTTGTCTGCATGATGAAATGGTCTCTCGCACAGACTGTGCATTTGACAAGCGGTCAGATCTAATTTCACACAGGCAATTAAACCCAGTGTGATTGTAGGGCCGCCATACACACACACACACACACACACACACACTCTCTGTTTCCTGCTTGTGGCTCAGTGTTTGGCCCGGTGTCAGGAAAGCAGTAGCCCTAGGAGGTGAATGAACATTTAACCATGGCAAACAGTGGCATATTTAAAGACATCCACTGCTGAGAGAGATGACAAGACACTCTGGAAATGTGGTGGACGTGTGAAGATGTGAGTACTGTCATTATCTCAGATTTAAAGCAATCATTTGACAAATAGGTCCACGAGAGAGGGAGGAGATTAGAATTACATTGCATTTTGTTTGTTACTAACCATTTTAGGACGAGACTAGCCTATTAAAAACCCAAACCCATTGACCTGGACCAAGAAGTAACCTATAATATATGAACCAATTGTCCATCAGGTCGATCCAAACTTCTATGGGACACAAAATAAATATTTGAGTTATTTTCGAAGCTTGGAAGCTTCAGGGCCCATTCATTGTAATTCTCCCTTTTGTATTCCTTGGAGGAACGTCATGTGGGTTTGGAACAACATGAGGATGAATAAATGCTGGTATTTTCATTTTTGCGTGAGCTATCTCTTTAAAGATGTTGCTGCTCAAAGGAAACAGGTCATGAGGAGTGCAGAACGAATAGATGAGAAAAGATGACCAATGGATGACATCAGAGACAGAACTTTTTTGGAGCGTGCAAAAAAAGACAAATGGAGTGAAGAGAGCGCAGAAAACACCATCAATGAAATGAGAGATAAAGAGAAATGGACGCGAGCTGAACATTTTGTCAAAGAATGACTGATAGGCTGAAGTTCTAGAGACTCCCTGCTATCCATTACTCGTCTATTTCTTCAATTTCATCTCATACTGTCTGTCATCAAACTTTTTTTCTAACATGCAGTCTCTCTCTTGCTGCCTCGCTCTACCTTTCTCTTCATTCGATCCGTATGTCAACTGAATTAATGCAGTTGTCTAATTTTTCCATTTCTCCATCTCTTGTTCCCTTTTGTATTTTACATACCTGTCACCATGAGGAATTCTGCTTGTGTTAAGTTTCCGCCCTCGGGTAATAATATTCAAAAGCAGAATAGGAGTGAATGACACAGTGTGTGTTTTCATGCATTACACGACCCCCTGCTTTTCACGATGTCCCCTGCTGCTTTTCGGCTCTGATGGGCATTTGTCCCCGGTCCCTAACGGCAACGTCTGGTGGCTTCTATCGGATTATCGATTGCAATCACGGGGCAGTAATTTGCTAGGGAGTGTGGGAATGTGAAGCCCTCTGGGCCTGTAATGTGGATGCTGTTTGAGGTGGGTGACAGCATGCAGGGCGTTTGAGGATGGCAGTGCCATTGTGACTGCGAACACGTGTGCCCAGGGCCGCAGCTAGGGTATCCGGGGCCCCAGTGCGGGTTGTTGAAATCACAGGGGCCCCAAGAATCATCACCACCTTTCCCTCCTCCAGCGGTGGCCCTGCGTGTGCCAGCCGGGACTCTAGCAGAGCAATATATCCCATTTGTGATTAATTATTCAAAAGTTTTATTATAAGTTGTATTATTATTATTATTATAAAAAATTGTCAAGTTTATTACAAATTATTGTATTTTTACAATTATTGTTTATTACAAATTATCAAGTTGTATTATATTAAATGCAAGGCAAGGCACTTTTATTTAAATAATATTAGTTTGAATTTTTTTACTACTACTATTACTAATAATATGAATAATTATGATGATGATTATGATTATCATTATTGATTATAAACAATAATAAAGATTTTTTGTAATTAATATTATTAAAATATAATTTAAAATATAATTATAAATTACAATATCCAATTTGTGATTTTTTTTTTCAAAAGTAATACACTAATAGTAGTGTCAGTGTTATTTTAGTTGTATTATTATTTTGAATTATATATATATATGTATGTATATATATAAATATATATATATATATATATATATATATATATATATATATATATATATATATATACACTATATATTTTTTTTTTTTTCATGTACATTTTTTTGTTATTTTTATATGTTCCTTTGTCTTTTTATTAATTAATTTATTTTTTAAATATTACTATTCTGGTTTCTTTTTATTTGTTTTATTTTTTTCCGTTTCAGTTTTAGTTTTTATTCATTCCCAGTTAATAATTTTAGTGTTTTAGCATTTCTAATTTGCGGTTAGTTTTTCAACTAATATTCAGCTTTATTTGAAATAATATAACATTTTTAAATAGTTTTAGTTAATGATAACCCTGAGTAGCAAACCAATACAAGCTGCTTTGCTGGACTTTTTCCAGCTTTTTTTGTTCTTTAGCCTTACCATCTGAAAAGTGCCCAAAACCCCTTTAAAACCAGCTAAAACCAGCTTAATCTGGTGTAAACCATTGTTAGTCCAAGTGTAAGTAGTCCACTTGGTCTCCGGTGATAAAATCTCTTTATAATGCATAGGCACTGTCTAATCTGTCACTTCACTGTGTTTATGTTGTGTATAAAGTGGCTCGGTAATAAACAAATCGCTTTCGTTTTGTCTCATCAAGAATTCAGTTGAGCGCCAGTCTTTCTCTTGTAAGAGTTTGTCCACCTAATTACATTCATCAGACAGCATCAAATGGAGTGGAGAGACACTGGTGCGAGAGAACGAGAGAGAGAGAGAAAAACACCTCTCCATAATTACAGTTTGGTTCTTCAATTCCTCATGTATGAGGGTAAAAGGTGCTGACAATAAAAGTTACTCTGTAATTTTCCTAATGAGACCTTTGACCAGCCACTTTATGGCTCGGATTGAAAAATGGTGGCAGGTCTGATTGGTGATTCTGTATGGCTTGATTATAATTAGTTAAATATGTGCAGCGCTGCACGGGAGGACGCCACTTTCCCTTCTACAATTATTTTCTTCTGGTTCTGGCTGGCTATGTTTGAAACCCATCTGAAACGCTTTGCTTTCTGGGTCTTTTGAAATTGAATATTAGAAGTGCCACTTCAAAAAGCGTCAAGTGAACAATGAAAAAAACTTTATGAATTGGAAATACAGTAGTGGCTGATTAGATAATCAAATTTTCCAGTACATGATTCTGAACTTATGGAGATTAAATTCAGTTTAAAGACTGACTTAGAAAACCTCAGTATGACACATATCAGATGGTCTACTTTAGTTTCGCCAGTGACTCAAGTTTGCTGCTAGCCTGCGCTAAAAGCCTTTCCCATTAACCGTGTGTGACACATTCCAAATCCATGATTGTACGGTGAACTCTATAGCGAGTTGACTCATAAATTCCAGCCAGAAAAGAAAGGCCCTTATTGCCTGTAATGACAAAAACAGAGTTTTTCCCGTCCTCTTATTTCCAGCCATCTGCCTCCTCTAACCGGCTCAGATTTCCCCACACCTCATAGAACCTCTGTTTAACCTAAAATAAACATTTGAAACCAGTCACCAGGGGATCCACAACTTTTTTAATCCCTGTCTGTCATTTATGACTGAATGTGGAAGAGAGTCTTCAGTCCATCATTAGGAGACACCTGCTACTAATGTGGCTGCAGGACCAATCAGATCGCTTTCATAGCTCGTTTAGTTGATCATTAACATCCTTTTAATTCAATTAATACTCTTCAGAAAATCATGAGAGATGCCTTCAGATGAAGCTCCCCTCTGGTGCTTCCAATGAGAATTGAGATGGATTAAAGAGATTTTTATTTTATTTTCATTCTAAAAGATTTAGTTTAGTTTAGTTTTGTTTATGTTTTGGTTTGGAGATTTGTTTTGTTTATTGTGTATGTTTATGCTTGGGGTTTTTGTTTTGTTTTGTTTTTACCCTTGATGCCTTGGTTACATTAAAAGAAAACAAACATCCGAGTCATCATTACAATTGCAGTTGATTTTATTAATAATAATAATTATTTTAATTATCCATACAATTAAATTATATTATTAATTATATGATATTATTAAATAAACTGTAATAGTAATAATAATATATATAATTTCGGGCAGGCGGGCAGGCGGGCCACAGGATGTTTACTCACCACTGCTAAAGAGGAAATAATGCACAGGCCAAAGGAAACCTTTGTCCCGCAGTCTGTGACACTTAATCACCCACTTTTAATGCTTCAGACTGAACTTGAGTTTGTTTAACCAGGACCAGAGTAAAGGAGAGTTCAATTAGATGGGAAAGGGGGGCTAAATTGTGTTCATTAAATAAAATTACAAGTAGTTCATGGGGCAAAACTCATCACCGTTGTGCTAACGTGTTGTGGATGGTTGCTAGGGCGTTGCTATCTGGTTGTTTAGCTGAGGTTTTCTTCCATATAAGTATGATTCTATATAACTGCTGTGTTCTTGGTGGTTGTATAATGTTCTGACTGGTTACTAGGTTGTTGCTAGGGTGTTTTAGAAGGTCCCTACGCAGTTCTGGCATTTTGATAAAATGTTGATTGCTAAGATGTTCTACGTGGTTACTAGGATTTTATGCGGAGTTGCTAGGGAGTTGCTAAGGGCTTCATGGTAGTTGATAGGATGTTCTGGTTGGTTGCTTGGGTATTAATATGGTGTTCTTTTAGGTTTATATGTAGTTCTGGTGGTTGATAGGATGTTCTAGCAGGTTGGTAGGGTGTTGGTAGCATGTTCTGGGTGGTTGCTAAGGTGTTGCTAAGAGCTTAAGGTGGGTGTTCTGTAATGCAAATAGTAATACTTGGCATCAGGGTTTTTGACAACTCTCTAACTTTTAAGTATGAGAAGTAGTAAAAGTGATAGGTGCTTTTGTAATGCCACAAATTACAACACAGAATTTTTAATGTCTACTTTTTTTTAAATAAAGACCATGTTTTTTTTCATGTGACCTTTAGACCTTTATCACAAACTCTCATGTGCATCAGTCAGGGTTCCCACAATGAATTGTCATGATTTGATGGTCAATTGTGATAAGGATTTTGAAAATTAATTGTATGGAGATTTTTTATACATTGGAGATTTTAAATGGTTTATTCATTTGCATGACTTCACCAGTCCTGGAAATCACAATTCCCTGATATTTCCAGATTTTCCATGACCGTGGGAAACCTCATCAATGCATATTCTCACCGCTTCTCACACGGCAACCAGTAACACTTCAGTCTGTGTTCACGACACAGGAAACAGAGCGAGAAAGAGATAGTTTGAAGCTAAACTTGCTTTATTGGTTATTACACTATGAAGCACCAGCTTTTTTTTTTTTTTTTGTGACTTTGTGACTTTGTGAACTACTCATTAATGATGCACAACATCTACCTGGGTAATTACCATGCTTTAATGAGATAATTGCAAACCAGCATCCATCTCGCAGAGATAGGCACACTGTTCCATTTACTGATTTTCTATCTCTATTCAGTTTCTTTTCACACCCCCTCTCTCAGTGTCAAAAATAATGCCACAAGTGTTTACTTTGAGATGCAGAGCTTTGTATCCAAAGAAACAAGAAATAAATTATATACAATATTAGGGAAAAGTATTATAAGATTGTGATTTCTTTCAAGGTCAAACGGTTTGTGAGCTTGACTAACATTCTCTTTCTCTTTTTTCTCTTTTTTTCATGCTGCTCTTGTAAAAATGCTGCAACAACAGGTAAGACAATTTTCATCTTTTTTTATTACCATGTTTTTGATTTGCTCCCGTTGCCCTTTGCCAAGAACTCAAATGTACTATATATATATATATATATATATATATATATATATATGACTCATTCCAGAATTGCGGGTACATTTCAAGTAGAGAAAGAAAACAAAAACTAGGATTTTTTTTTCCCGTTAAACTTTTTTATTTTCATAGAATGCAGTTTAAATTCAACATTTTTAACATTTGCTGATCTTAAACGTAAGATTTAAATATTAAGACTGAACATCAATGTACAATACAGAAAAATCTGTCAACTCTGTTACAAATTAGGTTGACGATAACAGAGTTGACATTTTCCACCATTTTGTGCTTTAGCTCAAAATGCTAACCTCAAACTAGATACCACATGGCATGTCTAAAAACAGAATTTTATGGGTTTTCGCCATATTATCGTTTTTTTTTTTTTAAAGTGAATAAGAGATTCACTGCAATATCACAATAATAGATTTGACAAATACTTAATCTACTATGGGTGTATCCTAAACATTTTGTACAAATTAATGAGTAATGAATAATGACATAGGCTACTGCATGCTTTCCAGAATTTCCCACCAGAGGAAGTGACATCCCTTGGTGCAATTCACATGCTTTTTCTACAAATGCTTTGGAGGGTTTATTTTGTTTTATAACAGAGGTAACAGAGTTGACCAGAACGTAGGGACAGACACAAAATCTATTTTCTTTTATTAATTAAATTGCATTGAATATATATGTTCTGTATTATTTGTAATTGTTTATATAACTTAATGGAGTAAACACAAAAAAATATTTGAAAATTAGACTTAATTGTTTCATGATAATTCAAGTTAAATGTATGAATCAGGAGGCAGAGACAGTCAATAATAGGTGGAGTGGGAGTCATTTAGTTAATATTGCCCATTAATTTGTTTTCCTAAATATACATAAAGCATTATTTTTAGAGATAGTTTAATATAATTTGTTATTATTCAAAACGTTTTTTTTTTTTTTTTTAAATAAAAGAAGGTTTATCTGGGAGACTCGAAATGTACCCCCAATTCTAGAATGACTCTATATATATTCACACACATACACTCACCGGACACTTTATTAGGTACATCTGTTCAATTAATTTTTTAACACATATCTCATCTGCCAATCATATGGCAGCAACTCAATGCATTTAGGCAGACATGGTCAAGACAATGTGCTGAAGTTGGTAGTACTGTCAACCGATAAAGAAAAAACAAGAATTAATCGCATATTTTTTCTGTAATTAATCACGATATATTAGATATATTAGATGATTTTTAATATATTTTTATATTTCAATTTTAAACTCCAAATGAATGTAGCAACAACATAAATATAGAAGTCCTATATTTGAAATATGTTTCTTATATAATATTTTTTTTATGAAAGAAGGACAGTATCACATATACTAACACTGCTACTGATTACTCGATTTTTTTTTTCTTCAATTTTAGCCCTTAATTATAGCCATTCAGCATAATTGAAAGCTATTCATTTAAACATTTATTAGGCTTTAAAAAATTGTACATCTTTTAATTTAAGTGAACTTACAACAATCTTCACATTTACCCATTATAATAAATATCACATTTATCTGCCCTTTATTAATATATCAGGGGTCATTTTTTTTTTCTATTGGCCGAGTCAGACCAGTTCAGATTTGTACTTGCCCTGTCAAAATGCACAAAAAAAGTTATTGTTGTCGTTGTTTTTGACCCAAGTAACCTCATAAACAGTGCTTTAAGATTTTTAGGTAGATCTAACAAGTTTACATAAATTAAATAACGGTATCAAACACTTCACAGGCTTCTCTGCATGAATTATAAATTAAATATAGATTCATCCTTATAATAGCTACAATAGTTATTTAGTCAAGAGCTGTGAGTGAGTGATTTTTTGGTTTTGTTCTTTGATTATCCTTAATGACAGGTTTATTAGGCTGCTGTCACTTTAAATCCTTTAATCTTGTGTGTATTATCGTGGTTGAATGATTTAAAAGCATTTGCATGAATAAAAGCATGGTCATATAATGTAACGCTAGCCAAAGGATGACGGGGGAAAATGAATTCTGTGTTAATTGCGTTAAATATTTTTAATGAGTTCATTTTTTTAATCATTTTAATGAGTCCAGCATTAGCTGAAGTTCAAACTGAGCATCAGGATGGGGAAGAAAGTTGATTTTTGTGATTTTTGTGGCATAGTTGGTGGTGCCAGAGGGGCTGGTCTGAGTATTTCAGAAACTGCTGATCTACTGGGATTTTCATGCACAACCATCAGAGAATTGTCAGGAAAGGAGGAAATATCCACAGCTGCAGTTCTGTGGATGAAAATGCCTTGTTGATGCCAGAGGTCAGAGGAGGATGGCTCGACTGGTTCGAGCTGATAGAAAGGCAACAGTATCTCAAATAACCACTGGTTACAAGCGATCTCTGCAGAAGAGCATCTCTGAACGCTCAACACGTAGAATCTTGAAGCAGAAGAGCAACAGGAGCAGAAGATCACAGCGGTGCCACTGCTGTCAGATAAGAACTGGAAACTGAGGCTACAATTCACACGGGCTCAGCAAAATTGGACAATAGAAGATTGGAAAAAATGTTGCCTGGTCTGATGAGTCTCGCTTTCTATATCGTGGCATTCAGATGGTAGTGTCAGACATTGGCATAAACATGAAAGCATGGATCCATCCTACCTTGTATCAACGGTTCAGGCTGGTGGTGTAATGTGTGGGGAATATTTTCTTAGCACACTTTGGGCCCCATAGGACCAATTGAGCATCGTTTAAACACCACAGCCCACCTGAGTATTGTTGCTGAGCATGTCCATCCCTTTATTACCACAGCATACCATTTCCACAATGAGTTAGGGCATAAATCAAACTAAATGATGACTTTTGAAAATGTAAAATGCAGAAGTGTGTGTGTGTGTGTGTGTGTGTGTGTGTGTGTGTGTGTGAGTGAGAGAGAGAGAGAGAGAGAGAGAGAGAGAGAGAGAGAGAGAGTAAGAGCGCGCGCACACAATTTATAGTATATTTGTACTCTATACCCTTGATTCTCTCAGGAAATGGCCTGTCTTTGCAGAGACACATCAACAAAAAGACACACTTTGGTTATGATGGGCTTATACTTTAAGTCACAGACAAAAATGGAACATTTAACCAAATTAAAAATATACCACTCTATTCAAAAATCATAACTTTCCTCTACACACTTCTATTCCAAAAATTAAAACCTGATACTCGTATGTCATATAAGCTAGATATTTATTTCTCTAGCTTGAATACCCCAGATATGACAATAAAGGAGGTCCTCTCTGCCAAGCGTGAGTCACCGCCATCCATTCATCTTAATAGAACATTTCAGCGCACAAAGAAAGACACTATTTCCTGCTCTCCAGTAATCCAAACAAACTCAACTGTGAAGCATCAGTTCTTGCCCAGAGCTGAGAGCATGTATCGATCCTTTTTCCGTCTATTTGTACTCTTGTCATCATAGTCACTCAAGCTATGCAACATTTTGTTTGCTTTGTTTGAAAGGAACTTTTTTTATTGCATGTTTGTTTCAAGAGTATATCTTAAACTTATATCACCCTCTTAGGGAGGATGGAGCCGAATTTCCTGATATGGATACATAAACATAGCAAACCTTCCAAAACGGATTTTATTATGAGCATATAGCTGAGGCAATATTCCTTCCTGAGGATAGATATCTTCTGTAGGGACAGACTCGAGCGATCTGATTCAGAACCACAGACATGCTCTGTATACCAAAATAGGAGAGATTTCCTCACTCTTTCAAGGTTTTAATGTGCCTGTCTGAAGGACTTTCTGAAGTTCTTCCTGTCTATTCATGCAAATAAAGACAGGTCTCTTGGAGTATTCACAAGTGTATGGGAGTTTGTGATAATATTTGTTTAAGTGATGGTGCTCATAAATGCTTTTATTGACTTGAGTCAACAGCAGAGCAGTTATTTTACATTAACTGCTCTGTAAATTACTGAAATGTGTCTCTAAATATCAGATAAAATGTGGAAAATGATCTGGGCTTTGACTGAGCCAGACATATTGAGCTGAGCTGCTCATTTGGGAGCTGTGTGTTTGAGTCTGTGACGCCATTATCCTGGCATCCTGGGTCGGAAAAGGCACGGTGGAAATCATGATTTGATGAATGGAAACTTCAAAAGAACCTTTTGTAACAATGTAAAAGTCTTTACTTTGACATTTGATCAATTTAACGTGTCCTTAATGAATAAAAGTATTCATTTCTTTCAAAACGAAACAAACAAAAATCTTACTGTCCCCAAACTTCTGAACAGTAGTGCATATGTTGGAAACATTGAGTGGAGTTGTGATGTTGATATCTGGAACGCCAATGGAGAAAAATCCCCGGGATTTTACCAAATGCATCTCTCCATTTAAAGTCATTGCTTTTTAGAAAGCCCATTTGAGATATTAAACAGATTTCATTCTTCAGTTGTTATCTTGGCGAATCTGAGTGCAGTTGACCTTGTTGAGATCTCTTTTGAAGCATGTTTTAGAAGTGTGAGAGAGTCAATAAAATGGCAAAATCCCCCAAAATAATATAAAATACACGCTATTCAAGTGAGGTTACAAAGTATATCCACTGCACATGTTTTGCTCAGTCATAAGAGGAAAATGAATATAGTTTGTAATCTTTATAAAAAAACTGTTAAGGCTCGGTGCCCAGAAAGGTTGAGTATCCCCAGGCATTTGGAGCAAAATAGGAAGGTCGTTTAAAGGATGGAACACACGCAGAAGATTCCTGTGTGCCGTGACTGAATAAACCCTGGGCTCAGGAGGAGCCATCCGTCTTCCTCTCTCCATCCAATTATTCAACCCGCTCTCACCCACTGAGAAAAATGGAGCAAACGAGGGAGAGCTTAATTAGTGATAATTAAAGACCAAAAAAGGAACAGAGGAGAGGCAGAGAAAAAATACCCTGCAACGCTAGACCGTGGGACGGGTGTTGTGGGATGAAAAGAGAGAGAGAGGATTGTGGGAAGAGAAAAAAAAACAGAAAGTGGAAAGTCGCATTTCGTAGTTTCAATATTTTGTGGGTGTAAATTATCAGTTTCAAAATCTCCAGGGTTTTTCCTGCATTTTTGGCAGCCTTGGGGAACAGCCAACAAAGCAACTTTTACAGTATTTGATTTTTTTTTCTTCATATTAAACCATCTATTAGGAAATATATTTGCCAACTGTGGCAGTTAGTTAATTAGTTAAAGTAAAAAGGTGTATTTATGATTAAAATAATATATACTTCTAACAGGTGAAGAAAAAGAACACTATTACAAATAATGTTTGAAGTATCCGTTTCATAATTTAGTGTTTGAACATTTTGATCAATTAAACGTTGCTCAATTAAATGATTGATTCTTCAATTAATGTTTTATTTAATTTTATTTAATTTTTTCATTTTAATATTATGTCTAGACATGGAGTGTCTGCTCACGTTTATTACCTACCACTGAAGACTTTTTTTTACCAAGAAAAGCCCTGTAAATTGCTGTTATTATCCCTGCACATCCCATGTCTGTTCACATTCCCTCCTCCAGTTCCTCTTCTCTCCTCTTATCTGCGGGCCCCTGTGTCTTTGGCCTGCATCTCTTGGGTACTGATCCTTATGCGTCCATAACATTGCCCTCTGCTCCCTTCTCCTTGCATTCCAGCAGTGTAGCGAGTCCCAGCTGGCGGGCGACGGGCACGTCCTCCTCCATGAGTCTCGCTCCGCCTGAGGGTTCAACCTTCCCCTTTTAGTCCTCAAAGCACTTTTTCTCTTTTTTCCATTCTTCTGTTCATCCCACTAAATACTGTCCATTTACATTGACTGTTTGATTAGCTATGTCCACTTGAGAGGGACTGTGCATGAGATGTTTGATAAAGAAAGAAAGAGAGAGAATGTAGTGACTAGTGAGAAGATGGATCATTTTACATTTGTTGTACACTATCATATACAAGTTTGAAAACACTTTGAAATGTGTGTTTTTTAAAGAAGTTGACACCTTTATTTACCAACATTCTTAAGGAAAGGATCTCTATTGGCATCAATGGTTCTATGGAGAACCTTTAAAGGGGTCATATAATGGTACATGCACTTTTACAAGTTGATTGTACTGAAATGTGTGTTGGCGGTGCCTGTACACAACCATCATAAAATGATAAAATGATAAAAGTTTTTTTTTTTATCTCCTTATATGTTTTCCCCTGCCTCAAATCAAGCCGTTCGTGTGACGTCACTAAATCGGACGCCCCTCCCACGATTGTTGATTGACAGCAGCGTTTCAACACAGACCCGCCCTCGCTCGTGAGCAAGCTGTCAATCATAGTCCGCGCGGACCGGCGCGGTCATTGTTGATATGCTGGAGCACTGTCTGAGCAGAATGGCGTCTAAGCGATTGTGGTGTTTGTGGATAACGAACACAGTAGTCATTTTAATGTTCCTAAATCCGAACCGCTTAAGACGCAGTGGCTGAGTTTGTTTTCGAAGGGAATATTCCCCACGAGCCTCGTCAATGCGTTCATGTTTGCGCGAATCATTTCACACCAGACTGCTTTATAAACGAGGATCAGTATAAACCTGGTTTTGCTAAGAAGCTGCTCATGAAAAAGGGATCGGTACCAGATACTCGTGTTCCTGCTGACCTCCAGAAGAACTGAAGTGAGTGTAACGTTTTATTAAACTTTATATTAATATTTATATTAATCTTTGCAAATCGCTAGCTGCACGCTTCACAATGAATGCGTCTAACTGTACGTTCACACCGCCGCCGACTTGAGCGTCAAAGAAGCTCTGGCCGCTCTGTCAAGGACGCTTGTCAAAAAGCACGGGGAAGCTCGTTGACTATGGAGGTAGTTTTGTTTCTTTATTATTCAATCAAAAAAAAAGGTTGCTACAATCCAAAAAAAATATTTTCAATTAAAAAAACCTTCACTTCAATGAAAAAAAAAATTTCAATCAAAGAAAAAAATTATTTAAAATCCAAAAATATATTTGAGACTCAAAAATATACATTTGAACACTGCTTTTCTTTGATTGAAAATGTTTTCTTTTGATAGAAGTTTTTTTTGTTTAAAGCAACCTTTTTAATTGAAGTAACATTGTTTTTTGATTGGACCATATAATGGGTAGGACATTTGTGTCTTTATCATTCAATCAAAAAAGAAGTTGCTTAAAACAAACAAACAACAGAATCAATAAAAAAGTCACTTCAATGAAAAGATAAACATTTTCAAATATAGAAAATCGTTTTTGAATGCAAATAAAATATTTGAGACTCCAAAAATTGCATTTGAACACTTTTTTTATTATTGAAAATGTTCTCTTTGATTGAAGTAATCTTTTTTGTGTTTGGGCCATACATGGGTAGGACATTTGTGTCTTAATCATTCAATTCCAAAAAAGTTGTTTCAATCAAAAAAAATATTTTCAATCAAAGAAAAAACTGTTCAAATGCAACAAAAAAAAATACCCCGTGAATAAAAAAAGTATTGAAGAGAATGTGTTTTTTCGTTGTTGTTGTTTTTTTTTTTTTTGAAGTGCAAAAAGTTTTGAAGTTCAAATTTTTTTGATTGAATTATTTTGACACAAACGTTCCGCAGTGGGCGGGTGCTTCTCTATTGGTCAGACATGTTTGATTGACAAGTGTCTACACCAACGACATCTTTCTGACAAAGAAGTCATGTTCGCCACTCGGGATTCATAAATTTTGGGGCATCTCGCCCCGGGGGCGGGGTTACGTCCTGCGTCACATCTCTCATGCGGGTTGAACGGGTTCTCGTCGACCAGGGTCAGCGCGCATTGACAGACGAGAAAAGCCGCGACATTTAAAAATACTACTGTTATTGTGTCACGAAATGTCGTTTTAATAGTTTTTCAGTCGACAATGTAGTTGTTTAAAGGTCAAATCTGTGGTTTATTTATAAAGATAGCGCCTATTTAAAAAATTGATCTGACGTTTTCGGAGTTGTGATATCCAGTCTTTCACAGCTCATGTACCCCGCCGAGAACAGCCGTACCTCGGCCAGTGCTTCTGACGTTTGCCGCTGGCTCTGATGTCTCTAGTCCAGTGGTTAAAACATGAGATATAATTCGTCTTGTGTATATAACGGGCGATCTTTGGTCTCATTAATCTATCATTTGTTCCCTGGCAAATCGTTTTGGCTGAGGGAAAAGGGAAGTTTCATAATTTTATATTTTGGCTATTTTAACGTTGTATCCTGCTGTATGTTTGTCTGAATCGTTTACTTTATTTCTTGTCTTGTATAACTTCTTATACCTTTTAGGCTACTTATACTGTTACAGTGTCTATTACTGATCAATAAAACTAAAATTTAACAAAAATAGACAGGGTTGTGTCATTTTATTTTATATAGCCTATATTTTATACAGCCTTTTCATTACAATTTTATTTGCTGTATACTGTTTGTTTATTTTATTGACTAAACTATTTACTATTACTTTTCACTTTATCTTATATTTACTATTTGCGTTGCACTGTAGTTGTACCATATCGTATCTATAAAGGATCCATCACATGCTAGGGCTTCACCCATCTCATGGCAATACACACAAGGGTTGCTTTGTAAATAGGTGTTTCTTTTTCTTTTTTGTTTCTTTCTTTTTTTGTGTGTGTTTATTTTGTATGATTACTTCACCCATGTATTTGTACTCTGCTGACTAATGCTGATGTGTTGTTGATAAGGGGGTGGGGGGTTAAGGGAAAATTTGACAAATGCTGTTTATATTTCCCTGTTGAAAACATTGCATTACAAAAAAAATGTATTGTGTATTATAATAGCAGTATTGAGTCTAATTAGTCGTTACTGCTTGAATCACCTAAAGAAGAAACATGAACTGGTTAACTGGAGTTTACTTTTCTGCAATACAATAAGTAGGCCTAACTTTATCGAGGTAAAAGTTTCCCCGCTGTCACCAGACGTAGGTCTAGGAGTGGAGAGAAGAGTGACAAAATCACGGCAGGGCTGTGCAAACAAAGTAGGCTATCTGTCTAGCATTGCCATGTCAGTGTATTGATTGATTCATTGTCCCTTCATAGTTTGTAAGAGACATTTCAGGTTGGATGTATTTAATAAACTGAGCGAAGCCTATTCATCTGTTAATATGAGACGCGACTTGGCCATTGTAAGGCTACAGCACATCTTGTACAACTTAAACCCATGGTAGCTAGGTAACGATAAACAAACTGAAAGACCGCAATTCCTGATTTCGCTTTCGTTCACTAAACAAAGACTATGGAAATTAAACATCACTTTTCCATCAAAAAACGTGTTGTAAAAAACATAACTTATTAGATTTAAGACCTAGGTTCGCTAGCTAGTTCTGTGCCTGCCTGTGTGCGCTATGATGCGCGCTGACCCTGGTCGACGAGAACCCGCATGAGAGATGTGACGCAGGACGTAACTGGCAAAAAGCTTGCTGGCGAGTGGCGAACATGTCTTTGTCAGAAAGATGTCGTTGGTGTAGACACTTTTCAATCAAACATGTCTGACCAATAGAGAAGCACCCGCCCACTGCGGAACGTTTGTGTCAAAATAATTCAATCAAAAAAATTTAAACTTCAAAACTTTTTGCACTTCAAAAAAAAAAAAAAAAACAACAACGAAAAAACACATTCTCTTCAATACTTTTTTTTATTCACAGGGGTATTTTTTTTTGTTGCATTTGAACAGTTTTTTCTTTGATTGAAAATATTTTTTTTGATTGAAACAACTTTTTTGGAATTGAATGATTAAGACACAAATGTCCTACCCATGTATGCCCCAAACACAAAAAAGATTACTTCAATCAAAGAGAACATTTTCAATAATAAAAAAAAAGTGTTCAAATGCAATTTTTGGAGTCTCAAGTATTTTATTTGCATTCAAAAACGATTTTCTATATTTGAAAATGTTTATCTTTTCATTGAAGTGACTTTTTTATTGATTCTGTTGTTTGTTTGTTTGAAGCAACTTCTTTTTTGATTGAATGATAAAGACACAAATGTCCTACCCATTATATGGTCCAATCAAAAAACAATGTTACTTCAATTAAAAAGGTTGCTTTAAACAAAAAAACGGACTTCTATCAAAGAAAACATTTTCAATCAAAGAAAAGGCAGTGTTCAAATGTATATTTTTGAGTCTCAAATATATTTTGGGATTCAAATAATTTTTTTCTTTGATTGAATTTTTTTTTTTTTCATTGAAGTGAAGGTTTTTTTAATTGAAAATATTTTTTTGGATTGTAGCAACCTTTTTTTTGATTGAATAATAAGGAAACAAAACTACCTCCATAGTTGACGCTCTGACGTAGCAGGGAGAAGAGAAGTGTCACAACATGAAATGTAATAAACAGAAAAAACAAGCAATACATGGAAGAAACCTTTTATAATGACAGCATTTTTATAACCGTTTTGGTCACATTTGTTCGGGGAAAAAAATAATAATTAGCTATTATTATTATTATTATTATTTGCATTTGCATTAGGCTATTTATTTGCATTAGTGCAATTGGTCAAATCGTTGTCACCGTGAGCAAATGAATTGCATTCCCGCTTAAAACGAGCGTTCGTAAATATTTCAAATAAAAGTTGCGCTCATTCTCAAATGTGTATCACTGGATCATTATGGAAAATCGCGAAGTTGTTGTGTTTGGTGCTGCTTTACTGTATTTGCGGAGAAGACGTCGGACGTCAACTATCCCAGCTATTTTATCCCATGCCTGTTCTTTTGTAACTGGTCCCTGTAAGCAAACAACGTCATATCATATATGATAGGAAACCCAGCAACAGCGATTATCAGCTTCTCCTCCATTTTCTCGGAACTAATGTTTTGGTAGGAACGAAAGTTCACATCGTATGTTTCTCCGGAATCAGCCAGAGTGAAGGACGTCTTTATTCTGATTGGTTGCTGGCGTTTTGCCGCTGCTTGCCGCCAAGGGGGTAATCCATAAGCCGGAAGTTGAAGCTGCCTCCGGGGGCCGCCATTGTAGCTGGCTATCACCTGCTGTTAGCATCCCATTGACTCCCATTCATTTTGGCGTCACTTTGACAGCGAATAACTTTACATCTGTGGCGTCCAAAGACTCAATTTGTCCATTATTTATTTCTAAAGAAACACGACAATGTATAAAAGGCTCCATTACTTTGTATCTTACGTTATGGCCCCGTTGAAGCCATTCTTGTAAAAATAGGCTAAAAATTGCGTCATAACCACTCGACTGTCCGTCGCACAGTAGAGAAGTTACCGTATAGACAGGAGGAGAAGCTCGCACAGTCTCGCAGGCAGTCTTTTACTGTCTAAAGTCAGCCCATGGCATAGATAGACAGAGTCCATAAAAGCAACGCGACAAAATATTTAAACAACGTTTTTGAGGAATTGGAAATAATTCGATATGTGGCAAGTTTAATATGTGGCGAATTTTAAATTATTTATCTACTACAACACCTGGGGGATGGGGAAATTAATTATCAGGAAATTATACAGGCAATGGAAGAAGAAAAAAAACATCTCAATGTCTATCGGGGTTAACGTTGTTCCTTTATTTATTTACAGATCTACGCTTGAAGATGAATGTGATCCCGTTCGGAAGCCATATGTACAAAATGCCTACATAACGTGAAATAAAGAAAAACGATTTTGTTCAAGTGTTTGTGACCATGATTTGTTAGCCAAAACTACATGATTTAACACCTAGCTCACAATTCTTTATATATTGGAATATTATATGGTCGTGTAATATTGAATGGATACGAAAATGACTCGAGGGGACAGTATTTTTCTGGGCTCATACTAAGAAGTATTTTTTGGATGGGTGATTATTATGTTTGATGTCGAAGGAAACGAAAAAGAAGGGAAAAAATTATTTGCATATGTGCCTATATTTGAATCATTTTTAATAATTTTGGAAGATTGTGCTGTAGCCTACATGCATTTATTTATCTGTTATTTTTGATTGTATTATGTGTGTGTGTGTGTGTGTGTACTAGCCAAATATTTAAATCTAATGGATATATACATAAACATGTTCAAAATAAACTAAACTAACTAACTAAAATTAGGCTACTAGAACTGCAGATAGGCTACTCGATTACAATCCTAAAGTAGGCTATTTTAAAGTCGATTTTAGCCACTTCTTTTATCATGTCATATTGTAATTATATAGCGTAATATGTTATATTAAATTAATTATTATAATTATTAATAGTATTGTAATATATTATTAAACATTATATTATGTTTTTACAATAGTAAACGATTTGATTTCCAAAACACACTCACGCACACACACACACACATCAATGTGAGTTTACTCTTTACTCTGATGCGTCATTGACCGTTCGAGATTAGCTTACTATAGCTTATTTCTGGAGAGCCGTGATAATTCGACCTTGGAAACTTCTGATCATCATTCAGCTACTAGAAGATTTACAACTGTCAGTCAGCTTGCTCACGTTACATCTACGTCATCAAGCTCAGTTTGAGCCTGCGCAGAACGCTTGGCTATCAGGAAGTGAGTGCCCATGTTGGGCTTCAACTCTCTCCGTTGAAATCAACGGGGTCGCTGTGTCCATTTCTTTTACTGTCTATGCTTGCCGCTGAACCGCGTCATAGCTCATTACCATAAAGTTGAGCTTCTTTCAACTTTCTGATTGACGCTCAAAACGCGACGCGGAGGGATTTGACGCTCCTTGCAGCTGAGAGAAGCCAGCTTCCATTGAAAATGAATGACTTCCGGCCGCTTTGGAAGCTCAAGTCGGCGGCGGTGTGAACGTACAGTAAGCTTTACACTCAGGGTACATTACGGCATGTTTTCTATGTATGACGTTCTCAGTATAATTCATAATCCCACGTTTATACTGAACAACGCGTTATGGTTATTGTTTTACAAACTGTGTACACACAGAACAGAGAGGCGGGGTGAGCAAAGCTCATTATCATTTAAAGGCATATGCACTGAAACGGCGTGCTGAAAACAGAGTTGTTTTTGACCAGGTAAAATAAGTGTTTTCTTACAATACTAATGAGCATGTTTAATTAAAGTATATTACAAACTTTTAATTTAGACCCTAAAGAATCATATTAGCTTGTACAAAAATGGCATTATATGACCCCTTTCACATCCACAAAACCTTTCTATTACTGTTATAGTGCAAAAAGGAAATGTAACAAAATGTTTTTTTTTTTAAAACACACACACACAAATTTAAAGTGAGGAAATGTGTAGGGCCATCGGACCTTGTGATCATACTGTCTTCTTTCTAGACAACCAAGCTTGGAATGGTCTTCACTTCTCAAATAACCAATAGGATGATTCATTTTTGGAGGAAGCTGTATCATTTTGGCCATTTTTAAACCAAATTGGAATTTTAGAAATATGTATAAATGCAGTCTACTTCAGCAGCTGAAAAAAATAGACTGAAAAAGTATTACTATTTCCACACTTCATTAAGTAGCACTGCGGTTTTTAAATGTGCCAAGATAATTTAGGTTCCTCTTGTACCAAATTAGCACATTGGAATGATTTCCTATATGGATGAGCTAACAGTGTTTTCTTAGTAGACTGGAGTAATGTCTGCTGGGGTTTTCCTTCACAGCCGAAGTTTTAATAATGAAATGTTTTATTTTTTGACTATTTCAATTAATTTTCCATCTATCTATTACAGTGTTGGTATTTATTTATTTAATTGTCTGTCAATAATTACAAATCCAGATCATCTAAATAAGCAGAAACTCTGATATGTTTCCAGTGCAGTCAGAGACACTTCTTAGGTTCACTGTTTCAATTATGACCCAGTTATGATATTGTGATGCATCATACTGTATTGATTAGTGACATTCATTCCACAGTGCATATCGTATTGTAAAGTAGTTGGCGATACTCCTACCTAAATCTGTGTCCCTCTGACTTGTGATATTTGACCGACAGTAGTATTAACATCACATTGTCAGAGCATATGTACTATCATTTCATCTGTTTGTTGTGGTTTGCACCGGTGAATAGTCGCTGTACATTTGAACGTGGCGCTTGCATTATGTGTCCTGCGTTTAGAAGACTAAAATTGACCTCTGTAATTTCTGATCTATTTAGTAGCATTGCAGGTGTGCACGAGTGACTCAGAACCATTAACATTGACAAAGAAACAAAGGCACACAGCTGCGACACTCAGCCTAGAGACACACAATCACACACTTGCTCATTTACCTCTAACTCACTGATGCAGTAGACAGTAATTTTATCACTGTAATTAAGTCTCTAATAAAAATCTCCTCACACGTACAGCTCCAGATAAGTGTTTGTGTGATAGTGTGACAGACAGATGGTCACACTCCGCTCTGGTGAGCACTAGAAACTTGCGAGTTGTCGTCAACTCTGATCATCTCCTTGACAATTGGTCTTCGCTCCAAAAAAAAATGCTTTAAAAAAAAGTGGTTTCGTTGAATTATATTACATTTATACATTTAAAATTGTAAATGTATTTAACCTATGAACTTAATGTTAAAACATGTGTTGATCAAAATGAGTGTGCTCTATTTTTTGTTTTCTTTTGTTGGAATTGTACACTTATTCAGACCCAACTAATCAATCATGCCATTCGTGGTTGAATATTTTAGTTTAGCAATTTAATCAATTCGTTGCAGCACTACTACAGGATCTTTACACGCCAGATGTACAATGAGTCAATATTCCTGTGATGCAATTAGGCTCAACTTTGGTATTTCAGTGCTGTGGCCTCATGTATTATATAAGAGCTGTGTGGATGCTAAAGCCTTGCTGCTCACTACAGGGAAACTTTTCTTTTGAACAGAAGTAAACCTGCATGCTAACAAACACATGGCACACAAGGTCATAATAACTTTCCTGTCTTCCCGTATTCATCTTTACTAGGTGTCTTTATTCCACCCTTCCAGTTTTCTCCTTCTTGTGTCTTTGGTGAATGTAATATTTATTGAGCTTGGTGGAGGGTTCAGAACAGCAGGCTCAGATGACCTTGATCAGGCAGGCGTGAGAACAATTACAGCAAAACAAACCAGCACAAAATGAGATTTTACATGTTCCTCCCTGAGGTGAATTAGCGTCCCAATTAGTTTATTAGTTGCTTTTTTTCTTCTTCTTCTTCTTTTTTTTTTCCTCATTCAATTACCTTGCACTTGAACGCTTTTACAATGGCACAGGTCGCATTACTTCATCTTAAAACTTACACTTTGAGATACATGTGTCCTCTTTAGGGGAATAGTTACTCAAAAACGCAATTTATTTTCTGCATGGCTATTCTTTATATACTGCATGTGCATTTGTATATGATAGCCTTTCATATTTGTATTTTTTATTTTGTATAATCACTATAGGCCTTTATAACGATCAAAACTATGGTGCCAGTGAGTTTTTTTTGTTTTTTTTTTGTCTTTTATGCTCACCAAGGCTGCATTTATTTGATCAGAAATACAGAAAAACAGTAATATTCTTATATAGTATTGCATTTTAAAATTATGCGATGCAAAGCTGAATTTTCAGCATCATTACTCCAGTCTTCAGTGTCACATGATCCTTCAAAAATCATTCTATGCTGATTTGGTGCTTAAGAAACAGTTCTGCTTAATAACAATGAAACAATAGTGCTTCATATTTTTGTGGAAACCATGATAACATTTTTTCAGGACTCTTTGATGAATAGCAAACTTCAGAAGAATACCATTTATTTGAAATGGAAGTCTTTCTAAAATGTATAAATGGCTTAACTGTCACTGTTGATTAATTTAATGCATCCTTGCTGAATATGAATCCATGATTAGTTTCTTTAAAAAAAATCATACTGACCCCAAGTTTTAAAATTCATTATATTTAATAATATTTATTTTATATGAATAAAATCGCTTTTTCAATTTTTGTAGTGTTCATATAGTTTTTTGTGTGATTTATTTTATTCAAAAACAAAGGGTCTTCAGGAGCCCAGTTTGTGCCTGATATCTCTGAGAGCTAAATGGGTACAATTGGTTAATGGGTACAATTAAAAGACCTTCACTCACGTGACGTATCAAAACTGTTTTCCCGCAACGCCCGAGAGAGCTCGTTCTTGCTCTGATTCCAACTACCTTCACTAATTAGCCAGGATTCCTACTCATATTCACAGATTTGCATCCTTAAAAAGGATATGAGAATGTCAAAACAGCCGCTGCCATTCTTGTGTTAACGAAGATTAGTAAACCTTTTTTTAGGCTGATCTTTGTCACGAAGCTTAATGTCAGACATTGTTCACGTTGAAGGAAGACGGAAAGGGTATCAAAATATAACGATCGGGTGTCATTTTGAAAGACAAGGAAGGGGGAGAGGAGGTTGTTATTGGGAACAATGGAAAAGGAATCAGAAAGGGACAGAGAAAGTCATAAATGCTTTGAGGGCAAGTGCATCTCTGGCTCTGACTGATGGACTCCCCAGGGCTTCAGCCACATGCCATTGTTCATGATGTCATTCATTCAACTTTTATACCTGAATGTGTCATAAATCATACTGAAAGCACTGAAATGCCATAGGTTTCAAGCAATGTATGTGAATTAATATATGCCATGTTTTGAAAACTCACATTAATGATTTAGCCGATGTTGACTCTCTGGGCTTGTTTCCTAGATACAAATTTGGTTAAATCCTTGATTAAATCACACCGCCAGCGATTAGTTCATATTGACAATCGTTAATAGCTCAGGCCTGTACTTCATCAGTAGAAGGAGAACTAGTCCAAAATTAAGTTCTCAGGGGTCAGTAGAAAATGGTAATCAATATTAGGTCATAGATTTTGCTAATCAGTTAGTCGGTTTTGCTGACACACCTGAATTTGCAAACCAGAACTTTTGTTGGTAAGACACAATTATGGGGTTTGGGTACAACAAATTGTATTGTACATTTGCTTGTATAATATACATGTATTGTATTGTATTACATTGTTTATAATATAGTATTATTATTTAATTACTATTTTTATGTCTAAAATACATTATATATTTTCATCTTATTCTATATACATACTGAATATATATATATATATATATATATATATATATATATATATATACAGTACATATATATTGTGTGTTTGATGATTTTGAAGGGCATTCCGAGTGAGCACATTTTGTCAAGTGAAGTGAACTTCTACACCAACCCGATCACACTAAATGCGTCTCTATAGCACGCAGTGCGTTTATCGTGCAATTTATACGCGAAAATGAGTTTTTACGTGCATAGGATACGCATGGGGTGGTTAGCGTAGGTTTAGTAGTGGTGTGGGGTGCGTGTGTATTATACGTTTGGGTAGAATTAGTGGTGTGGGGTGCGTGTGTATTACCTACACGCAAATGAACTGCGTATCAAATGTACGCGAAAACTGCGTATCATATGCATGTAAAAACTCATTTTCGCGTATAAATAGCACGATAAAACACAATGCGTGCTATAGAGACGCATTTACGTGAGAACAGGCTGTCTACACACATTCTCTGTTCAGTATGTGTAGGGACCCTATGTATTGAAACATAGCTTGAGTAATAAGATGACCCTTAAACACGAATCTTAGGGGCTGTTTACACCTGGCCACTTCATGCGTTTTCTGTGATTGGATAGCTATCCGATTGTGAAAAGACTAGGTGTAAATACCCTCCGAAACGCATTCGAGACGGATCTGAATCCGATCGCTCAAACCACTTCAGGGGGTGGTCTGGGCCGCATTCCAGACGAAAATGTACAAGTGTAAATGCATCTGGTTGTTGAAACCACATATGTAAATTTTACTCCTCCCAAAAATGCTAAAAAAATAAACGTGTGAGAGCGTGTTATAAGCTATATGTCATGTTAGTCAGATATGACTGCGCTACTGCAACACGCATTACCGCAGATGAGCAGCTGAGCATTTATTCATCAAGCCAACGCGCCGCAAACTATCGCAAAACAAAGTGAAAGTAAGTCACAGATGCTTAACACACAATCATCTTCATTAAAAGTAAAGAAACGAAATGATCTTACCAGTTCTGTTAATTGATTTTGAAATTAGCTGATGATCAATAAAATGCAGCAATATCTGTTGCTTTCGGTGACGTGCACTCCATTAAATCTGCAGCGGGAATTGAAGATCGGATTTATATCCGTTTTGCAAAAACACATTTATGTGAGCAGGTGTAAATGGAATCGTTTTGATAAATCAGATAGCTATCTGATCTGAGAAAACGCATGAAGTGGCCAGGTGTAAACAGCCCCTTAGACCCTATTTACACCTGGTTCTACTATGCGTTTTGGTTGATCGGGTCACAAGTGGGTGATGCTGAATACAGGTGTAAATAGGGTCTAAAACATTTAGAGCTTGTCCACTTTTGACCACTTCCAGAGGTAGTCGAAAACGCATTCGAGCGGATTTCTTTTGTAAAGCTAGGGGTGTGCATTGGCACTGCCCTCAAAATTCGATTCGATTACGATTCACCAGGTAACGATTCGATTCAATTCGATTCTACGATGCATTGCGATGCATCACCATTCTACTGCACACAACAAGGCAAATTTTTCATCAGTCACGAGGCAATACAAGCAGTCAGATATCGAACAACAGATTTATTGGCTGCTATGTGTGTATTGTAACTCTCCTGTATCTTTAACATAAATGCCATTAAATAAAATAAAATTTAAATCCAAGCTTTGGGTGCGTTTTTGATTACCCGTCTATGGGCCTGTTCACATATCGCGTCTTTTGCGCGCTCAAGTTCGTTATTTCAAATGTAGGGGCGCGGTATGCGCGCTCATAATGGAAGCGAGGCGGTCGCGGTGCGACGCGCTCGTTTCTTCCAAGCGCGTCCGCGCCGCATCGAGATAAAAACATCTCAACTTTTCAGAATGCCACAAGCGCACCGTAGGTCACGTGACAAGAACGGTTTGCTGTAACGGAGAGCGCAGCTGATGGTTGCTTCGCAACGGCAGACGCCTCCAGAGCGCAACCGCCCTAGCGCTTTGGAAAAAGGAGAACGCGGCGCGCCTAGCGTTTTTAGGCGCTATATGTGAATGGCGCCATATCGCGGTCATCTGCCTCCGCCTCAGCCATCTTTATTGTTGTTATTATGACCCCGGAATGAATTGAAACTTCAAAACTTTATTGTCCAAGGCCAGAAAATAAACAGTGACATAATCGATTATGGCACTTTGCCGCATCGATGCTGAATCGTACATTTCCCGCATTGCGATGCATCGCCGAATCGATTATTGTTGACACCACTAGTAAACGCTCATGTGGCCGAATGCGTTCGAACAGCTGCAAAAGACCATCTACTCTCTACCTACGCGCACTAGCCAAGCGGGATTTAATCTTTGGCCGGAGACCCAAGTTTGGTTTGAAGATGAAAACGCACCAAGCACAATATTCTCTCACCGTTCCTGATTTCTAACGCACACTCACCACGTTCGATGTGGTCTTACGGCTACCAGAGCGGGAACTGAAGCCGCTACTCTCCATATGTTTTTCTGTTTTCTCTGGTCGTGTTCATATGCAAATTGCGTGAGCTTACTTCGTCCATTAGATCGAAAGATCTGGGGAAAATTTACCCGCCCATAGACCCTCCCCTTGAAGAAATCAGGAGTGGTTGAAAGTGGACAAAAGAGATGGATTAAAATACCAGGTGTAAACGGGTATGTGTCTCCCTCGTCTATTTGTGATACGATCGACCAAAATGTATCTTAATACCAGGTGTACACAGGGCCTTAGAAACATAGTCAGGATTAGATCATTGCTTTGAGGAGTTCAGCTAAAGTTTGCTTTTTGTTGGCAGGTCTCTGCGCTTCAGCCACTGACACACAAGATTCCGTGTTTCCCGCAGCGCTGATGGCTCACATGACGAGTGACTTTACTGCCTGCTTATAATTTGATTGTTAGCATATGGTGCTATGCTTACGGAACAACCTCGACTCATCAAATATTCACCATTACAAACAGAACAAAAAGCTCCCCCACCCGCTGTGACATTCATATTTCATTCAGCACACTCTGTCTTTGCTCTGTCTTTCTCCTGGCCCTGAAGGTTTCCGTGGCTTCTCTATTGTTTTTCTCTCTCTCTCTCAGGACAAGGACTCTCTCAAAACACTACCATTTTTGGTGCAGTTGGTGATCAAATGACCAAACTATTACTATAAGATACGAGTAATTTTATATCACAGTACAGTTACATTATAAGTAGACAACACATGTAACAAAAAAAAAAGACAAATAATAAATAAAATAAATAAAAGTAAAAGAGGAAGCTCTTGAGATGGGACAGTGATCATGATTCATTTGTATATGGTGACAGAGATTCTGAGAGGTTGTTGGCTTATCAGGATGTCCATCAGCAAAGACAAAGGTCAACAAGACGCCAATGACCGGACACTATCAGATCTTACCCAAAGTCAAACCTGTGTCGAGAGTGACACTGTGTTTGTTGGTACACTAGGATAGGATGGCAAAACATAACTGTTTTGAATCATTCAGAATAATTCGCATTTGCTGAAATGTTTTTGGAGGATGGGATTCGGTAGAGACTGCGAATGGAGGGCGAAAGTCCCTTACGTTTTTAAGAGACCTTAAAAAAAGGTAAAACATCTAATGCACTTTTGAAACATTAGTAATATATATGTTGTTCGCAAAAAAAAAGTATATATGTATACTGTATATATATTTGTCAGAATACATCTGATTTTGAATAGCCATGGAGAAATATGTTCTGTAGAACCAGATGGTTACCACAACAAACAGTATGGTTCTATTAAGAACGTTTAACATCCATGGCATCTTTCCATTGCACAAAATGTTCTTTGTAGTGGAAAAAATGTTTGCATTATTAAACTGTGTCTTTTAAGAATTGTTTACTAAAAGGTTCTTTGGGGAACACAGAATGGTTCTTCTATTACATTGCTGCAAAAAACAACTTTTGGAACCTTTAATAGCACATTCAAAGTGTATGACCCATCTAAAATTGCTTACAGCACCTTTAAAACCCCTTCTAACTGCTTCATCTTTTCAACCGAAACTTAGCACATTAACCAATGACCATTGATCTTTCCTCTTCCACTAATCTTTCTTTGTTGGTATTGGTGACCTTCTATGGCCTTTTTTTCTTGCTCTGAATCCTTCAGGCTGCTAATTATGGCCAAGCAATTCACTTATCAGGAAAGCACTTTGCCATATATTAATAGCAGCCCTGAAAACAAATCTCATCTGATTCTCTGGGCGACTGAAGCATTTGTTTGAGTGTGCTGTATCTGATTCCTCACCGCCTGTAACATTTAATTAAATATGCCTCGTCACATTTCACATTGTTCTCTTAGTGTCCTCTTTCTATCTCCCTGTCTCTATCTCTTTCTCTCTGAGGCATCTCTCTCTGTCTTTCTCAGATCCCTTGGGTGTGTAAGACCATCACACAAAGGCTCTGTTCACACCTGATATGAAAGGGATAGTTCACCTACAAAATTATTATTGTTATCATTTGCTCACCTTCATGTTGTTCCAAACCTGTATGACTTCCTTTCTTCTACAGAACACAAAAATGGGGTTTCAAAGCATTGAAATAGAAGATCCATTTTGGGGTCCCCAAATAATCTTTCTGTGAAAAGTTCTTAAAATAACCATTTGTTTTCTTAGTGTGAAGAATTTTAATCAAAATATTTGTTTCCACTATAAAGAACCTTTTATCCAATGAAAAGATTCCATGGATATTGAAGGTTCACTGCAAAACACAGAAGAAGATATTTGACAAACTGTTTTTGTCCATACACTCTTAAAATAGGTTATTTGTTGGCATTAAATAACCTATTTTAAGAGTGTATGGACAAAAACAGTTTGTCAAATATCTTCTGTGTTTTTCAGTAGAATATAAGTCATACAGGATTTGGAATGATTTGATTTGACCGATTTGGTCATTTTGGGGTAACCTAGCCATTTAATACTAGGAAAACAGCTATACCAAAAAATAAAAACCGAAAGAAAGGCCTAAGCTAGCATAATTTGAACTGTTAGCAATGGCAAGTGGGAGCTGTCATTAGTGAACTCTTCAACATCATTCTGTAAGATTCTAATTCTAAAGGCTGAAGCTGAGCTCTTCGCAACACTCTCCATGTCATATCAGTCCGAGGTGAGGTTTGCACAGAACAACTGCCTTGGGCTCCTAAGTATCAGGATTGTGTGGGCGTATTTTTTTCTCTTTCACATCTAACTTACACCCTCTCACATTTTGTTCAACATCTACTAAAAATTAGCTTTGAGAAGATGGGTGGAGGGGTAAATACACTTTTTTCATTAGATAAAGAAAGCTAATTGCCAAGAATACTCTTCAGTGATGTGACATTTGGATTTCCTCAGGTTTTCGATTCCTGATTTATACCTTTCTTTACTTTTTAACAGGCAAATGTCTCATGTCACCCTGCAGGTGGCTGTTGAAATGTTTAGAGTATGATCTGCTTTGACGTGTCTGGCAAATTAATCTCCAGGCTCTGAAAACCACGGGTTCACCATTTTAGCGCAGATCGTGTAGTTTAGACGTGATATTTAGAATTCATGCGGGAATCTTATTTCAGGCTGACTGGTTCAAATGAGTTTCTCCTCTCACGGGGAGAGTGAATATGAATGGGCCAGTGAGAGCGAAATGCGTTAAATGCAAATTGATTGCAAAGGCGTCTTTATGGAGCTTTATCCAGTCTGACTACCCCGAGCAGACACTTTGAAGAGCTTAAACTGACCCTAACCTGAACCCTCTACCCTCAGAAACTCATTTCAGCCGCCTTTCTGTCCTTCTCTCTGTCTCTCTCTCTCTCTGTGCTTTTCCACCTCCTACCCTGCTGGCTTAATTTGTGTTGGTGTGAAGTTGGCATCCCCCAAGGTTCTGTCTTGGGCCACTTTTTCTTGTGCATGTGTCTTTCAGTATTTGGCACATAATGCTTGTGATGTGTCCCAGCATCTGCTCAGCAGCTCAGTTTTAAACACAGACAGAGCATCCCAATGAGCCGGAAAGCAGAGATGGTACTCAGGTGTACTATTTGTTTGCTGAGGGGCCACTGACGGTTTTGCTTTGCCTATTATGCAGACATAAATACGTTTATAGCACGGGCATATTTTTCAGTACAGTCTGAATGGGCTGCAATCCACTCCATCACTCTCCATGTTGGCGAAAACAGCTGGAAAGCACAGGCGCACACACATCTGTTGGACTTGGACTGATGTGACTGAGATGGCTCGCTCTGATTGATTATCAGAGGGAACCATCAGTCCTCTGATTCACCCTGTGTGCAGAAGTGTGTGTGAGATAAAAGCAAGAGGATGTTTTGTGTAAGAAAGAAGGTGATGAGGTATGTGTGGCTGTGTGAGAGCGCATGTAAAGGTGGTTGCGTTTAAAAACTGATACAGTAGATGTGTGCTAGACTTAACCAGACCTTTGACTGAATGGCCTGGTTTGGTCCACGTTGCAGCTAACTCTGGCCAAGAACAGCCCACTTAAGCTAATTGCTAGCAGCTAACCAGACTTTTATGTTTAGTATGTGCTGTTTATTTTTCTGTGGATGAAAATATTTCATAAATCCTCATGGTATAGTTATTCTGGAAATGTTATATAGATATTCTGTATGTTATGGAAAGAGTGCATTCTCAACAAGACTTACCTGTATACATTCTGATGAGCATGTGACATAGTTCAAGTTCACTTCTGGATTCACATAATTTTCTGTGGATGTAAATTGTAATATTACGTTTATGTTGTGTGTAAATGCAATAACACCATGTTTATATGATGTGTTTGTGTGAATCAACCTGCTAGCTAAGCGTTTTAGTTTGCATGTGTTCATTCAGTGTTTAGCTTCATGCTCAAGTGGGCAAAGTATTATTGACATTGATTTTGATTCTTTGAAACAATCTTTTTTTTTCTTCAAATCTAGAAACTCTTTAATATCTGTTTTTCTAATCATAATTTCACAACAATGTTTTTAGTATTCAAATTGTTTAATTATCTTCATCCTGCACAGTTTCCTATTACATATTTCCCTAGCCAGTTCCTTAAAAATAGGTCGTTGTGTAAAATAAAATTTAAATCTAAAGCAGATTATCTTTTGTACAAAGAATAACTGTTGAACAAAATAGCACAGATGCAATAAAAATGCTTTCTGTGTAAAAGGCCCCAATAAAGAGAGAGCTTGCGTGTGAATTTTGCGAAGGAGACAGAAAAAAATGAGAAGAGAGGTATAAAACGTACTCGGTTACTAACGTAACCTCGGTTCTCTCTAGAGAGGGAACGAGTACTGCGTAATATCTTACGCTATGGGGAAAACCTCTTTTCCACGAGATATTGAAGCCAAAAATTATCCTTAATTTTGATTTAATGTAAAACGCTGTGCAGCAGCATGCAGACATAGGCAAGACGGCTCGCACGCCTATTGGCTGCCCTGCGGCAACAGCAGCAGCCTATCGAGAGAGGCCCTGCGGGACGTGATACCCAATGGGGGCGCTTCGCGCCCATTTCGTCACGTCCCGCCAGAATAGGCGTGGCCTTGGCCTATAAATACACTCGACAGGTTGATGGTTTTCATCGCTGAAGCGAACCAGCGCTGTTGTATGCACGGCAAGATACGCAGTACTCGTTCCCTCTCTAGAGAGAACCGAGGTTACATTAGTAACCGAGTACGTTCTCTTACGAGAGTATCTCTCTTATTGCGTAATATCTTACACTATGGGGAACACAATGCAACACGCCGTGCGTACTGGGATCCGACACCAAAGTCCCAAGGGCAGTAGCCCGGGGCTCATATAGTGCATAATCACCGTAGACTCACAGAGAGTCGGAGAAGAGAGGCTACAAGCATCATTCCCCATGAAATAGCATCCCACAGGAGCTAGTTATGTTAACAGTGTTTCACGCAGACAGGGTGAACGTGTTCAGCCTGAACTGGGTATAAGTACGGGTTATTCAACACCCATGGAACTATTCTATCGATCAGTGAGCGATGCCCAAGCAAAACTCAGCATTCTGCGCCGGCGCAGCGGGGCAGATAGTACTGAATTCTAGACCGACAGGAGCTTGGCCTGTAAGGCGGGAACCTCTAGGTTATAAAACCTTATAAATGTAGACGGCGAGGCCCAGCCTGCCGCCATACAGATATCTTGCAAGGGAATCCCGCTAGACCACGCCCACGACAAGGCCACGCCTCTCGTGGAGTGCGCTCTGACACCCAAAGGACACTGCAGGCCCTTAGAAGTGTAAGCCAGCGCTATGGCATCAACTATCCATCTGGATAGGCTCTGTTTTGATGCGGCCAGTCCCTTGGAGCGCCCGCCAAACAAAACAAAGAGCTGCTCGGTCTGTCTGAAGACACATGCATCCTCCTCCTTATTATTCACCGGGAGGGTGCACAGGGAAATAACCTGGACCCTGAACAGTGTGTTGAGGGATTTGGGCACGTACCCGTGCCTTGGTTTGAGTATGACTTTAGAGTCATTAGGCCCAAACTCCCCAGTGACTGGCCAGACGTTGGTTTTGCAAACGCTGCCATGGCCGCCACGTATACTTTGAGCGTGGATGGGGTTCTACCCTTATCCAGCAGCTCCTGAAGGAAAAGCATACAGGGGGCAGCGGGACCATACGTGGGCCAGCGGATCCCTGCTCTTGGAGAAAAAGTCTGGACAGTGAGAGTTTTCCTGGGACGCGAACAGGTCCACCTGCGCTCTGCCGAATGTCTCCCACAGCAGTTGGATCGTCTGCGGGTGCAGCGACCATTCCCCTGCTGGGACATTGTCTCTGGACAGTCTGTCTGGTCCCAGATTCAGGTGACCAGGCACATGAGCTGCTTTCAGTGAAAGCAGGTTGTGCTGAGCCCAGACCAGGAGGCGTTCCGTCAGCTTGTAAAGGTTTCGGGACCTGACGCCGCCCTGGCGATTTATGTATGCCACCACTGACATGTTGTCCGACCGGACTAGGACATGGTGGCCTTTTATCTGGGGACAAAAACGCCGTAGCGCGTTGTCGACTGCCAGCATTTCCAGACAGTTTATGTGTAGAAGCTTTTCCCGTTCCGACCACTGGCCAAAGAACGGTCTGCCCTCGAGCAGCGCTCCCCATCCCGAGGTGGAGGCGTCCGTAGACACCACCGTCACACTCGAGGGAGTCCCCAGACTCACGCCTGACTGATACCAGTCGGCTATTTTCCACGGTTCCAGAGCCGAAACACATTTCATGTCGACCCTGAGGCGAAACAGACCAGGGGTCCACGCCCGGGGTGGAACTCGCGCTTTCAGCCATAACTGCAGTGGGCGCATGCGAAGCAGGCCCAGCTGAAGTACCGAAGATGCCGAGGCCATGAGACCCAGCATTTTCTGAAACCTTTTGAGCGGGAGTATAGAGCCGCGGCGGAAGGATTTCGCGGCACGCTGAATGTCCAGTCCGCGCTCCGGCGACAGACGTGCTGTCATAGACAGCGAGTCCAGCACTGTTCCCAGAAAAGAAATTTTCTGTCTGGGAAACAGCGAACTCTTCGCCCAATTGACTGTAAGACCCAGTCTCTCGAGATGCTCGAGTAATGTGGCCCTGTGTTCTATGAGCTCTGAGTGTGATCGAGCTAGAATCAGCCAATCGTCCAAGTACTTCAAAACTCGCATGCCCTGAAGTCTCAGGGGTGCGAGAGCCGCGTCCATGCACTTCGTAAATGTACGGGGTGCTAGAGACAGGCCGAACGGTAGGACTGTGTATTGATATGCCTGGCCCTCGAAGGCGAATCTCAAGAATCGCCTGTGACGTGACGCAATCTGTATTTCAAAATAGGCGTCTTTCAGATCTATTGACATGAACCAGTCTCCCTGGCGAACTTGCGCGAGGATTTTCCTGGTTGTCAGCATTTTGAACTGGCGCTTCAAAAGCGCTTTGTTCAATTGGCGTAGATCTAGAATGAGTCTGAGACCCCCGTCTTTTTTGGGTACCAGAAAATATCTGCTGTATTTATAGTGTTCAACACCCATTCTGATACCCCGGGAAGCTTTGCCCACGCATTTGCGTGAATGGCTAGAGGTAGAATGCGATCCGGGCTCTGGCTGCGGCACAGCGGCAGCTGCAGAGCTTCGGTGTGCTGAGACATAAACACTGTGTTTAAAGTGTGCGAGGCGGGGGGCGCACCGAACACGGCGGGCAGCCTGGTCGCGCTCGGTTTCTCTATGACAGATTGTGGAGAGAGAGCGAGCGGGACAAACCCTGTGGGTTTTAGCCTGCCTGTGAGAGAATGTGGGCGCGGGACAGCAGGCTCATTTACTGCACTGAGAACACCGTCGGCTTCTTATAACACTCATAACACCATCGGCTTTGGCCGGGACACCAGAAAATACACTCTTTATTGGATTTATCTGGGTAGCCGTAAAAATGGCTTTTGTGTGCAGGCAAGCGGGTAAATGAACCGGCTTGTTGACTGCTAAATACGCTGGAACAGTCACATTGCATGGAACTGGACGAGCGAAATGTTTCGGTGAAAATCCGGCCGCAGCGAGATTTGAACACCGTCGCTTTCCTAGGAGGGCTAGGAAGGCTTTGAGACCTCGGGCTTGATCTCGATCCTCGGCCAGGGCCCGCGCTGAGGAGGGCGGCGTCCAGCAGAGCGAGAGCGCGGTCTCTGGTCTCGGGCCTGGCGGCGCTGAGAAACGGCGGCGGGTGGTGCGGGTTGTGGCTGTGAGCTCCGGGCAGACGGCTGTTTCGAGCAACCTGCTGCGGAGCTAGAGCGCTTCGGGAGGAAGTTCTTCATAGCCTGCGATGTCTTTTGAACCTCCTGGAATCTGTCCGTGAAATCTTTGACGGCAGATCCGAAGAGGCCCGCTGACGAAATGGGCGCGTCGAGAAACACAGAGCGCTCAGAGTCCGTCATCTTAGACAGTGTTAACCACAAATGTCTCTCAGCCACGGTGAGAGAGGCCATGTTCCGCCCAACGGCCTGTGCAGCAGATTAAGCGGCGCGTAGAGCCAGGTCTGTAGCGCTCCTTAAATCCGCAACGCTGATCGATCCCGCGCCTTCCTCGTCCATTTTTCGGAGAAGGTCCGCCTGGAAGATCTGCAGGATGGCCATTGTGTGTAGCGCCGACACAGCTTGCCCGGTGGCGGTGTAAGCGCGACCGTGCATGGCTGACGTCACTCGGCAGGCTTTAGATGGCAACACTGTCTGTGCTCGCTGTCCAGCAGAGGGCGGGCAGAGATGTGTTGCTACCACTGCTTCCACAGGAGGAAGAGAAAGGTACCCTCTATCTTTCGCACCGTCCACAGAGGAGAATGCAGCAGAGACAGAGGTACGCATCCTGGCCGAGAAGTGGGCGTTCCAGGACCTCGCGACTTCTTCGTGAAGCTCAGGAAGAAAAGGCGCGGGTCTAGACTGTGATGGGGCGTGGTCCTTCTTGAGGAAACATCCATCCAGTCGGTTGCGCGGGGGCCTCCCAGTCGAGGCCGAGGTTTTCGACGGCTTGAGAGAGCAGACGAATCAACTCTCACTATATGCCAGCCCTTCTTCCAGAAGGCTCGCGAACAGCGGGGGGGAGGTCCACAGAGCTCGCCCAATCCTCATTGTCCGATGCCAGGATAGAACAGGCCTCGGCTATTTCGTCGATCTCAATGGCGGAAGCGGTGGCAGACGGCGCCCGCTGTCCGTCGGTGAGCGTCGGTTCCGGCGAAGCTGGTGGGCGAACCGGCGAGCTTTGGCGGGCAGGAGAAGGATCGGGAGCGCGCTGAGCACGGCGTGGCGTAACAGCGTGCTGAAGTGCAGGCTCTGAGAAGGATGCCAGGCGAGTCCTCAGAGTCACCATAGGCAGAAGCTCACAGTGAGGGCCTCCGCCGTCGACGAGAGCGAGAGCCGCATGATCCTCACCCAGGCAGGAAACGCAGATGACATGGCGGCCCCCGTCGCTGAGTGTGGCTTGATTCCGCAGGATTTTTGCATCTTTAAAAAGACGCTAGCTCTTTTAGAATTAATGGAGAGAGTGTGAGTCGCAGCGGCGAACACACACTAGCAGTGAAAAAGGATATCAACGCCGGAAAGCGTAGCAGGTACGGCGGCTGAAGGCGGCGAGGTGAAGGCCAGCGGCTTCAGACTCGAAGGCACGTCCCGCTGTAGGCTTGCACTCAGACGGCGCGGCTTCTCACTCCGGATCCAGCGATGCAGTGGTGCTTCGCTGAAGAGATGAAAATCAGTTTGTATCAGCCTGTCGAGTGTATTTATAGGCCAAGGCAACGCCTATTCTGGCGGGACGTGACAAAATGGGCGCGAAGCACCCCCATTTGGTATCACGTCCCGCAGGGCCTCTCTCGATAGGCTGCTGCTGTTGCCGCAGGGCAGACAATAGGTGCGCGAGCCGTCTTGCCTATGTCTGCATGCTGCTGCACAGCGTTTTACATTAAATCAAAATTAAGGACAATTTTTGGCTTCAATATCTCGTGGAAAAGAGGTTTTCCCCATAGCGTAAGATATTACGCAGTACGAGAGATACTCTTGTAAGAGAACTTATGAGATGTATATTTTCTAGAATTAGAGAGCAAGTGTGCGATAAAGAGAGATTGAATAATCCTGTCTCATGAGAGAGGAGGCCGGTAATGAAAGAGAGAGAGAAAGAGAAGAGGGGGAGGGGAGAGTTATTCTGCAGAGAATTCACATTACATAGTCATAAGAAATACTTTGCCATGCTGTGGATGTGTATTGACAATGGCAGTGAGAAAAAGCGCCCAGATCAGACCAAACAAGAGAGGAACTAAAATATCCTCAGCTTACACAACCCCCGAGCCACTCGACTCACAAACTTACACCATCCTTCAGTGGATTTAAATAAGTTTTGCATCTTTAATGGCAAATTAGATACAGTTACCCAGAACTCCCTTGCTAGTTTCAGTGTTGTGCACAGGATTGGACACCCGATATAACACGTAGCATTTAATTTCCACCCCATTAACTAAAGAAAAAGAAAATGTGTGTTTCAACATTGAGCATCAAGTCAAGCCACAGCTGCAAGCAGAGCAAGGACGAGTCAAATTACATAAAGGCCGACTGCTGTCTTTGGCATCTTTCTCTACTTTCGTCATCACGTTGAAATACTGGCGCTCTGGCACTCTGTTGCTTCATGGTTCACGGACCAGTGCGCCTCTAGCCCGCAGATATAATTGTTTTAATTTGTAAACTGTGTGCTCATTCCATTAGGGAGAGCAAGGAGAACCAGACTGCCTTGATCTCTCCAGCGCACAGGAAAAGATACGGTGGGACCGTGGTAATGGAGTAGCAAACAGTGAGTTTGGAACAAGTTAGACTGCATGACATCAGACAGTTTGGCTTTCTAGAAAAACTATCCACCTGTCCATATTATTCCTTTTTCTGTCGTTTACATCAAGGACAGAATGATCGAATCATAACTGTGTAAATGTGACTGAAATAAATTACAATTGTAAACGACTCAATGCTTTTGAACGAATCCATTCGATGACTCGCTCATGCCGCGAAAGACACACATTTGTCATCAGCTGTTGCCGTAAATCACTAAACAATTTTAATCTTTGAAAATGGCTTTTTGCAGATTGTTACGTTATACATGAGATTCATATCAAATATTTAATTACACAGTTTGGTGGTCATTATTCAAAACTATTTGTCTCCATAATGCCTCAATTGACCAATCAGAACAGCCACATAATTAGTGCAGATGTACTGGATTTATACTGGAAATAGACTAGAGAAAATGTGAGTGGTGCCTATAGATGTGAATTTGCCCCGTGTAGATTTGCAAGAATAATAAGACCTGGCAATGCTGCCATTGACCAATCAGATTGAAATATTCCAGAAATGTTAATGAATACACATATGCATGCAAAAATGCATGATATGGTGGATTTCTGCTCAAGAAATAGACTAAAGAAAATTGAATAGGCCTTTGAAAAGCCAATGGAAAACTTGCTTCCACAATACTAAGGTGTTGCTGTGTGGTTGTTAGGGTGTTCTGCTTGGTTGCCAGTGATCAGAGTCTGCATGATTTATGGGTGGTTGCATGGGTAGAAGTCATTCCTTCGCCATCAATATGAAATGCAAATAAGAAGAATAACCTCTCTCCTTTGTTTCTCTCAGCCCCAATTACAACATGTCTCTTTTCCCATCCACACCTCCCCTTTTTTTGCTTAATCTATCATGTAGAGAGCCAAATTGCCCTTAAATAAGATGATAATGGGGAGAAGTGGGATCCCAGTGACAGCCTGAAAGGTGAAAATAGTATATGGTGATCCTGCCGAGAAAATAAGCCCTGACACGTTTCTGACAGTCTTCACATGCACACGTACACTTGACAATGAAACAGAAGCAGGCCGTCACCAAAATTACAGCATATCCACAGGCACAGTACACAACCGAATTTTGCATTTAGACGGGCCTTTAGAATCCTAAAGATGTCCCTTTTAATATTCAACACATAGCCGAACACACACAGACACACTCTTCATAAAACAGACGTCTGACCAAACAGTTTCCCAGTCGCTAAATAGATCCGTGCTGAATCCCAAACGTACCGGCAGAAGGGTGATAAAGCGAACGGACCGCTTGGAAGCAGTTGTTTACATGTGCCTGCCAACTGTTAACTTTTCCCTTTTGTTTCCTCTTAAAACACAGCAGCAACTTAATCCCTTATTCATACGTTAAAGGGACAGAAAAGGATATAGAAATAGAACTCCAGAGTGTGGGCAGAGCTGCGGGCATTCTGCCCAGTCGTTTTGAAGCTATTGCTCTTAATCACAGTTGCCACGCTCTCCAAAGGATAAATGAATACCTGAAAAGGTGCTCCTCGGCTCTATCAGTTCTTTCTTAATGCCTTTCTGCATGTACTATTATATCAGCCAAGGTCACGGACCAAAACCGCCCAAACATTTTGTGTACAGTGTTGAGATCTCGTCCCTTCAGAATGGAGATTTACAGTTGACTCATCTTCCCAGAAGCTTCATGCCTGTTCAAGGCCATGTTCCCCCTCAGATTCTTGAGTTAAGTGTATTTTAAATGCAACTACCAAAAGAACTTTGTGTATCTTTGAAAAATAAAGCTTACATGAAAAGTTTGCTGTGGAAGAGATCATTAGGTCCAAGTTTGGTGAAAATCCAGATAATGTCTATCAAATTACTTTGTATAGTGTTTCTACCTCTTAGAAAAATGTTTGATGTGTACAAAATCTAAAATAAGATTTAAATAAATAAATTAAAATAAAAAGTTAAAATAGTTAAAAACGAGAGCTGTCAATAAAATAAAATAATTGTGAGCAACCTCATGATTTCTGACGCGGCGAAATCTCCTATGTCCAAAACCGCTATTTTCAGGAAATAGGAAAAAAACAACAACACTGTAATATTAAATAATTAAACAATTCGTTGTCAGATTTTATATTCTGGCTTTATATGTGGTTAGACACTTGCATGTGTTATTATATTATTAAAATATTACCAAAATCATGCTCAAATGGAGTTACAAGGTTTTTGACCTACAGATTTCAGAGAATTTCAGACATACTGTAAGTGTTTTGTCTGTCATTAGAACGGTGCAAAGTGCATCGCATTACGTTTTCATCAACTTACAGGTTATAGAGTTTACTGTAATTATGTGGGCGGTCAGTTTATTCTGTCATTTGGTCAAAATCTCATGTTATAAAAGTTGAAGTGCTACCCACAGGCTGTTTAAGATAGTATTAGCTATGACTCGAGGACAAATGCTAGACTAAGACACCGTTCTCCACTTCTAAAATACATAAAACATAGCCTTTATGCATACAGTGCTAATAAGTACAGCATATTCTTAACTCAAGAAACAGTGTTTTAGTCGAGACCAGCTCACTCGAGTCCGAGTCGAAACCGAGACCAGAGAGGGTCGTGTCCGAGTCGAGACCGAGACCAGAGAGGGTCGAGTCCGAGTCGAGACCAAGACCAGAGAGGGTCGAGTCCGAGGCAAGACCGAGACCAGAGAGGGTCGAGTCCGAGGCGAGACCGAGACCAGAGAGGGTCGAGTCCGAGGCGAGACCGAGACCAGAGAGGGTCGAGTCCGAGTCGAGACCGAGACCAGAGAGGGTCAAGTCCGAGGCGAGACCGAGACCAGAGAGGGTCGAGTCCGAGTCGAGACCGAGACCAGAGAGGGTCGAGTCCGAGGCGAGACCGAGACCAGAGAGGGTCGAGTCCGAGGCGAGACCGAGACCAGAGAGGGTCGAGTCCGAGTCCGAGTCCGAGTCGAGACCGAGACCAGAGAGGGTCAAGTCCGAGTCGAGACCGAGACCAGAGAGGGTCGAGTCCGAGTCGAGACCGAGACCAGAGAGGGTCGAGTCCGAGGCGAGACCGAGACCAGAGAGGGTCGAGTCCGAGTCGAGACCGAGACCAGAGAGGGTCGAGTCCGAGTCGAGACCGAGACCAGAGAGGGTCGAGTCCGAGTCGAGACCGAGACAAGATAGGGTCGAGTCCGAGGCGAGACCGAGACCAGAGAGGGTCGAGTCCGAGTCGAGACCGAGACCAAATAGGGTCGAGTCCGAGGCGAGACCGAGACCAGAGAGGGTCGAGTCCGAGGCGAGACCGAGACCAGAGAGGGTCGAGTCCGAGTCGAGACCGAGACCAGAGAGGGTTGATTACCTAATTTAGTTTTATTTACTTAGAGTGATATCGGTTTAAAAAAATTATCAGTTAAGGGCAAAAAGGCCACATAGTAGGTGCTGTTAAGGTAATTTTATTACAATTATTACTTGTCAGTATTAAGTGCTCTTGTCCACATAAGATCATTGTACCACAACATTAGAACTCAATCTGATTAACATTTAGTTATGGAGGGGGTGCAAGAGTCATCAGTCATCATCGTAACTGTATTCATTTTATTATTTATTTAAACGAGATTTGGTTTTCTCTGTGACACTTTTGTCCTATGTTGTAAACCGTAAATATTAAAATAACACAGTTGAGACAAATGTAGCATGTGACTTTCTGGAAAGCAGGATCACTACAGGCGGATGGCAGGTGGACACAGCGTAAAACAGAAGCGAGAGCGTGCGGGTCACTGGTGTAGGAGAGCACATGAAGCGCGGGACGAAAAAAGTAGTCCCTTGCAGACTTCTACACAGAACTCACTAAGCATTAGCTGTCAAAATGCTAAAATTTCATGCATATACAGACTTTATGAGTTCTTAATCTTACTTTATCTTAATCTTTCTTTGTGCTTTATTTGTTGTTCCCTTTGCTTCGGTAATTGAAGTACCTCAGAATTTACATGTCGCAGAGGTTTTCCTTTTTAAAGTCTTACTGCATATGGATTCTTTGTGGCTCTTATATGCAAACTGAATAATGGATGATTTAGCAGACATTTTCAATACATAGTTGAGCTATAGGCTCATGACATCCTGACCTGACCTGAGTCCTGCTGCCTTTGCACACAATACCGACTGTGACGCAATAGTCGGGATCATTAATATGTATGCCTCCACAAATTTGCATATGCCAGCCCATGTTCAATGACAGGCGAAACTGCGCAGCCGAAGCATAGCAGTTGCTCAGTGTTTGGATGTACACATGAACACAAAAGTATTTTTTAGTTCCTTCATCCGAGCCTCTGAAGAAACAATGGCTTACTTTTATTTTCTCTGGAAATTTCCAAACATTTCACCGACGACTGTTTCCTCAACTTGGGCCAATACAGAGCTGGCCTCGGATCAGCTACCAAGCAACACTTTCTGATGTGTAATTGTTCAAGTTCAGACAGGTAACCTTTCTCTCAAAGTCGTTCAATACTGTTTATGCATCAGTAAGTCAAGCCAGTGACTAAAATATCAACTTCACATCGTTTCTTTTAGTAGGATGAAAAAAAAAACGTATTTAAATTGTGAATAAATTATATACAGAAAGCGATCAAAGAACAATCTTTCCACAGCGCGAGTTTATCTGGACACTTGCCAAACTCGTTATGAATTCAATGACGCACGTTACACTGCACAGCGAAGCTCTTACTGTATTTACATGATCGTGTTTGCATTGGGGAAAGCATTAGAGAACAGAAACTGCATTGCAATGATAAGATCTTCATTCTCGCGACCAACAGACTGTCCTCTGGTTGCTCAATGCTCAGTCATCACAGCAACATTGTATGTGATGGGAATAGATCTAAATACTATAAAAACATCTCACGATTCGTTAATTTCGATAGCTGTAATAGTAAAAACGTATAATAGCTGTAGTAAAAGTATTCGAGAGAGTTTCACATGTAATACATAGCTATTTCATATGCAAGCATGCCAGCCAATCACAGCAGAGGCCGGTTCCACACAGCAGACACGCCCCTTCAAACAGAGCGTTCAAATCAGAGGCTAAAATCCGGGTGGGAAAAATGCCTTTTATTTCTAAATTATGACTATTTTTGATCTAAAAAACATACTAACATTATAAGGGCAACCCAGGAAACATTATAAAATAATTTAAAAAACCACTCTAGGGCACCTTTAAGAAATATTAACATACAGTAATAATCATGAAAAATATTTTGAATTGGACTCGAGTGGACTCGGGAATAAGTCCGAGTCCTAATATGTTCGAGTCCGAGTCAATACCGAGTCAAAATGTACACGAGTCCATGACAAGACCAAGACCATTAAAATATGGTCTCGAGTCCGAGACGAGTCCGAGTCTCGAGTACTACAACACTGCTTATTAGAACAAGCAGTTCTTTATTTACTCTTGAATTGCAAACAAGCAGAGGCAGTTACTTCATTCAAAATACAGAACATTCACAACAGTTTGAGGATCCAATAGAGTTACAAGGTTAAGTCGCAAGCTCTTTTTAAAACTTTTCACTGGTTAAATATTTGCAAAACTGACAGACAGACATAAAGGGTGACCAATAGTAACGACAAAAAAATAAAAATTAAAAATATGGAGATACGAGGTTTCCACCCAACAGCGACAGTATATTTTACTGATGAATATATGTAGGTTTTTATCTTTATGTTAGTGAGCCTGGACTTGAAGCTTAACAGGTTAAGTGAGTGCCCTCAAAACATAAAATAGGAGCATGATGCCCCTTCCTCTGCATGCATGCTTTTACATGCTGTGTATAATCATAATAAATGAAACAGAACAGGCGTTTAGCATGAGCAATGTAGTCGGAGGGGAAGAGCTTTGGAGCAGCAGAGTCTTTCATGAATGAAGGGATGACAGAACTGACAAAGAAAGATTGTCAGCCAGAGGGAGTTTGTGAATGGAAAGCCAGAGTTTGATAGGGAGATTTTGCCTTTGTATAAAGCTTTATCATCGCATTTACAGCGCCAGCTGCCAAGCCTCCGTGACATATGAGACCGGCCACAATGACTTTCAAAGCAAATACTCAGATTCATTATTTATTTCAGAAGGAATATTGAAATCCCATTAATTTATTCTCCATTGGCGTAATGGATGGGGACTCTGTGAAGGTAAAGCAGGCAGATTGGATGGGAAATTCTTGTACCTCGTCCCAGCATGGCACACTGGGTCATCTATTTTAGCGCAGCTCTGCGATTTTTCTCTCAAATGAGCTCAAGGTTGACATTCTAGTCACGAATGCGATGGCATGGAAAAAAAAAATATTGAAATATAATAGATCAAATAATGAACTTCATGGACTGGATCAGAAATGCTGAGGGAACAAAAACTGCATGTTTTTCAATTCTGTGAAGTTTTTATGATTATTTTGTGAATTCAAAAAAACACACACCTCGGTTTCCTCTCATATCCATATTACAACTGGGTTAAGATGAAACAGGCAAGGAATAACTGAATATGTATGACGTTCTTTATGTATGGGAATGCAAATAAACCGTATTTGTTTTCCTTTAGGTGTGTAATATCTGCATGACGGGTCCGATGTGAAATAATCAATTTCCGAGGGAGAGACGGCGAGAGAAAGGCAGAGAGATGCGGTGTATGAATTATGCATAAAAACAAAAGGAAAGGAGTTCGTACTCCTCTTGTTAGAGGCGCTCTTCTCATTGGTCGAGACTTGATGCCATATCAGATAGATTCATCCGTTACTGGGGGAAAGAGAGCCGTGCTGCTGATTGAAGATGAAGATTTGACAGCCCTGTGGAAAGAGAAAAGAACTGAAAGTTTTTCATTGGGTGGGCCTCACCTGAAGAAGAAAAAAAAGGAAAATGGAGGTATTTTCATTTTTGGAGAAGCTCTTTGAGCTGGCATCCATTAGAGGTGGACCTGTCTGTATTCTGGGGCTTGTCTGTTTATATATGTTTGGTGTGCAAGTGTGTGTATGATTGTGTTTGATGTTTGTGGGTCTGTATATATATATATATATATATATTAGGGCTGGGTAAAAAATATAGATTTCTCGATATTAATCGATTCTCATTTTTACGAACCGATATCGATTCTTAAATCTCAAGAATCGATTAGTCATCCTGTTTTCATTTGATGATCGCGTAGAACATTGTATCGTACATCCCATCCAATAAATCGAAATAATCTTTGTGCTTTGTGACTATTATTATGAAATAAAGTCTCAAATTTCGAATTACGTCCATTTTCTTACGAAATTCAAAAACATAAATACCGTTTTGGCGCTGTGGCGTGAGATCGCTCTGGCTCTGCTCAAGAGCAGCAGCAGCACGGAGCGCACATGATCTCATTCTCCTCTTCCGCCTTAATAATACCAGTTACAGCGCCAAATAAACATCAATGAGCATCTGAAAGTGTGTTAAAAGATAGAGTACAACTTTGAAATCCGTATCATGTAACGTGGTATCGCTCAATCAGTGTTTCATCCGTGGAAAGACGTCAGTTAAACAGCAAGTAAACAACGTCACATTTACCTCAGAAAAAACATTAAACTTAGTAACTTAGTCAGTCAGCTATAAAAAATAACTCTAGAGAGGAGAATTTTGCTAAATATATGCACCATATTACATATTCATTATAATTTTTAATGTTCTTCAATATTTAATGCATGTTTGAATAAATCTGGCAAGTTTTTATGACAGCCACCATTTAAATGTTTATATTTCATATAACTTTCTTATTATAAAAATAAATAAGTGTAATTTAAGTGTTTGTATAGCTTCAAATCAGTTCATTTTTACCTTCAAAATTATAGTAGGCTAATGAAGCCTAGTAGGCTACAACTGACTCCCATAGTTTACAGCATTAGTTAAGAGAATTGTTTTCCTTGAAAAAAATTGCCATGTATTGTACCTGATATCCAAAATAATCAATATTGAATTGAATCGAATCGTAATCGAAATCGAATCGAATTGCAAGCTTGTGAATCGAAATCGAATCGAATTGTGAAATTTGTGTCAATACCCAGCCCTAATATATATATATACAGGGGTTAAATTGGGATTTATTATGTGGGGGTGCTCTCCCTAGGGGGGTCCGGGGGCATCCCCCCCCCCCCCCCCCCCGGAATAAAACAAAAAACAAAAAAAACATTAAATAGCACTTTCTGGAGAGTTTTGTGCAAAGAAATAGAGAAATTGAGTATTACATGATATGTGAAAAACTGCAAGGTTAAGAGCATATACTTTGCAACAGGTATTAGGACATTTAGCATTTACATTACTGTTAATCAGTCATCACTTGATTACACGTTGTAATACCTTGTTATGATATAGTGACCCATACAATGTGCCAAACATAATGTGCCACATGGAGAGACAGTGCAGCATATGACAGTAGAAAAATCACATGGTCAACCTAGTCCTGGTTATTTAATTTTGCTTTAGTCTTATTTTCCTTACCTTGTCAGTCAAGGCCAGGGCATTTTTTTTGACATTTCTGGAACATCCACATCCCGCGAAATCACGGTCTCCCAGGAACATTCATTATTGCTGCGTACATTTATCCGTGTCAGATGCGCATGCGCGAGCGGTGCGCGATCATGGTCGACTGTCAACAAGAAAGCAGCTGAACAAAAATACGGCCGTGTTCCGATTGTTCTCATCTCAGCTCCGCAGAGACAAAATAGACATGCCATTTGAAAAATCTTTCATTTATTGTCAGAAATATTTTTTCAAAAGCATCACTTTTATCAAATTGTATGTGACATAATTTCCAGTAGGCAACTGACTGCAAACGAGCAGGCTTATGTGCCGGGGCTGAGCCCCGGAGAGCCCCGGCCCAATTTAACCACTGTATATATATATATATATATATGTGTGTGTGTGTGCGGGGTGCGCATGCTTGGTTTAGGGCTTAAGTAGTTAGAAAAAGAGAGATATTGAGAGCTCTGTTTATGATGTGGGTGGTACTCAAAGTAAGCACAAGATGAAAGAAACTCCCCTTCCATCAAGAACTCTGTCTTTTTCCCCACACACATGCTCTATTTATTGTCTCCATCACACGCTACATTTCAATTCAATGTGAAAACAAAATTGACCCTATTTAGTTTCTTAATGCACGTTCCTGTTTTTATTGTGCACGTTTCATCGCTTTAGCTTTGTCATCTTTCATCCAAATGTTGTAACTCTGCCTCTTGAAAATCATAGACGTCACTAAGGACTGTGGAGTTTTTCATTCCTTTCTCCTCTATGAAATCAAATTCTACATTCTCCCCATTAAATATTCTGCTGCACTCAGAAAAGCTCAACCAGCTGAAATACAGTCCGTATACAAATACCTATATCTGCCATCTTGGTGTGTAGTTATTGGCAATGGTCATTAAAATAATAAAATTTGTGGTTTACTTTTCTCTTGTGTGGAAGCTTAGTCTAACCTGTATGTCATCCTGATTCGATAATCCTGATCCCTCTCACACCAAGTCCTGTTTTTTGCCATTGTTACCTATTGAATAGAGGGTTTTTTTACCTATTCAAAAAAGCCCATTACAAAAAACAAACAAAACTCTAAAACATTGCAGGAAGGATATTGTGATGGATTGGATTAGCTGAATGTTGCGTTATTATCTGATAGCTGGATCGCTGATGCTCTGTCCATCTTCTTCAACACTGGACAACGTTGAGGGTAGGGCTGTCACTTTTGTGAAAAAAATCCTGTTCGATTTTTGAGACGTAAGTGTTCATTGAATCGATTGTAAAATCGATTTTCCCTGTCTAAAGACGTTTCCATTTTCATCAGCAAATATAGGCAAATCCACGGACACCTAACAGGCATTAGGACGAATGTAAAGAGGGCGCTTGAGACGGCCATTCAGGGATTGAAATTAACACCCTCCAACTCGCCAAATGCGGGTAAAAATTAACTTTGGTAGGAAACGCTGTCAAATCACGAGCCAAACTGGCGTGTTTCTATGTTTACTCACTTTCTTTGCTGTGGAAGTTCGTGTAAGCCAAATCTGTGCGGATTTAGCGCAAATACGCAACTCGTGAGTCCTCATGATATATTAAATACAGCGTATAGCGCAGAATCTGTGCATTTCTGGCTTACTTGAACACACACGTCACTACGCAACAAGTAACGGCACGCTTATTCACGTGCATTGAAGTAATAGCGAATATTAAAAAGCATTTGGTTAACAGAAAAGACATTGTTATTTTCCAACATCCTACATGTGCACTGTATTGATCTGTCCACCCAAAACACATTTTTAGTAAAAATAAATAAATAAATAAAAAAGGCTGTTAAAATCGATTCCCTATTTTCGTTTTCGATACTTGTGTTGGCTAGGGGTGGGGGAAAAAATCGATTCTTAGATGCATCGCGATGCGGACGTGGACGATTCTGAATCGATTCACAAATGTCAAAAATCGATTTTCAAAAAAAAAACATTTTTTTTAAGATATATATTTATAATAACTTAATATTGACGGAACGCAAAAGACGGAACTCTGAAGCGCGAAGTGCAGTGCCCGCCCGGACCGTCTGTGGCGTGCACATAACAGAGACGCTATGGCGCGCGAGATCCAAACACACTCGTTAAAAGCTGACGTGTGGAAATATTTTGGCTTCTGAAGTTGAAGGGGGAAAGGAGCTGGACAGTCAAGAGTCACACTAGTTGTAAGCTTTGTAGAATAAAACTAAAATATTTCGGAAACAATACAAATATGAGAAGCCATATGACGCGTTTCCACCCAGAGGAGGAAAAACACTCGGCTGTACCGGTCGTTGTTATACTATTAATTTACTAACTACAAGTATGCTGCTAGTTCAGGCACACATTTATTTTCCTGTTGGTTCTTTGCAATGTTAATAAAATCTATTGTACGTTAATTCTTTATGGGTCATTACTTACTTTTAAAGCAAAGTATTTATAGTCACACAAAAAGATTCAGATAATCGATTTAGCATCGAATCGCAGCCCTCTGAATCGTAATCGAATCGAATCGTGGGGTGCCTAGAGATTCCCTCCCCTAGTGTTGGCTGGTCCGATCAATTGTGCAATTGATTTTCGAACGTAAAGTGACAGCCCTAGTTGAGGGTTTACGCCTCACCAGTAGTTATATGCTCTCTGCTAATAAGCATGTTGTGGTTTAGGTAAACAACAAACCGGGGGAGTATTTGTCTGGGGTGCGGCTTTATTTCTTTTTAATAAGCTGCATGTGTTTAGGCCAGGAAAATGTGTGGAGCAAATCTATAATTGGGAGAAAATGTATTGTGCTGAGTCATTTGTGTGGCCAGAGGGATGGCCGAGTCCATCTCGTTTTAATGACTATGGCAATGTGAGAGTAACGACAGCACCGAATGATGCATTTGTTTACCTATTTAAAAATTCATTCTTTTTTTATTATCTACTTTTTTTCTTAGTTTGATGTCTCACTTTTGACAGAGAACAGGTAAGGTAATTATTTTATATTGCACACTGGGGTTTTGATTTGGCAATAAAGGTGATTTTGTTTTTTATAGACTTATTTGTGTATGCCTGAAGCAGTTAGATATTACCATAGAATTATAAAATGATTTTAAATTATAAGCAAACAAATCTACTTTACACCCACACACAGTGGCTTATTATTTATTGATTTATATTGTTTGCTTTTTATGCCTTTAATGAATAGGAGAGTGAAGAGAGATAAGAAAGTTGTGGGAAAAGAAAGGAAATGGAATCTGGAACCGTCCGAAATCGCATACTAGTTGTTGGAAACTTTGAGACTGTAAAAAAAAGTATGTTCTATGTCGTATGAATGAAATTTAAACATACTACATCCACCATGTTGTCATTGTCATGTGACCTACGTGTCACACGCGTGCTTCACTTCCATTCACAAATCCTCTCCTGTGGCCTCATGGGATAGTAAAGTATCTATAGATTGCACATTGCACCCTTCAGAACCTCGGAGGAAGTAGTAGGTCATCTGGATACTTTTCGCCTACTATTTTATGTATTCTATGAATTCGGACATACCGCTCGGCTCACATACTGTTTTTCACATATTGTATATGGAAGTAGACATATTCGGGCTCAATGATAGTGCTTATTTATTTAAAAGTGGATTTAGAAAGTCCAGAATCCATTGCAGAGGCAGTTTCTACAGCGGTTAATGGTTAACTTCTACCAGGCAGCCTGGTGGGACCCTGTGGTGCTGGAGGACGCCTCAATGGGCCTTTTTGTTGACAGTTTCCCCCTATTAATAAATTAAGCTGTATTGATTTAGGAGAAAATGTAAAAATGTCATTTGCAGAAAATGAAAATTAATGAGGGCTGATGGTAGGACTGAGGAAAGAACAGGAGAAAGCGAGAGAACGCTTTAAAGATGAATTGTTTTCTTCTCTGGTGTGGCATATTTATATAATTGTGATGTCCAAATGTTAATCACAATGACAATCACCCAAACCAGAGCCCAGCAAAAGGGCTTATTTTTTAAAAAGTTTTAAATGTTTAAATGCCTTCATGTTGCTCTCGTTCGCCGATAAAATACTTGCTCTTTGTCAATTTTTTGTTGATTACTTGAAGAAAACAAACGGAGAGGGTAATCTGTCAGTGCGGCTGAACTGCAATTGTGTTATTTTTAAGATGTTTTCTTCTCTTCTTCATTCTGGAGATTTTTCACCAGCTCTGGAAAAAATAAACTCATTTTGACTGGCAGCTACAAACAGCTCAGAGCCAGGAATTAACCTTTTTATTAAGCATTGATATTTGCCCCAAAGAATTGATTTTCATTAGTTGGATTTTTTTCCCGCCTTTTATATGAGGGCGAAAAATTCACCCTTTTTATTTTTTCTATCAACGTAAATATGCATAGCTGTCAAGTATGTAAAAATTAAAGAATGGTCTACTCTACCACCAACAGAGAATTTGATGACAGTGTGACACTCTTTGTTTGACTAACAGTATTTTCCGTAATATATGTATATTTATTGTCAATATAGTTTTAAATCGTTTTTTTTTTTTTTTCAGTTCTGAATCATATACGGTGAATTCAGGTAAATTGGGGCTCTTTTTTCCATTATGAAGAGATCCTGACTAAATCCAGAAGAACTGTGGCAACATCTCCAAGAAACCGTCTTGCAAAGCCACATGAAAAACTACACGCAAGTGTATCTAGGAGGACAAAAGCTTTTTTAAATGCAAAGGGTGGTCACACCAAATAATGATTTGATTTAGTTAAACTATGAAATCTAAAAAAAAAATTTTTATATGACATTATTTTTTGAAAGCATCCTCACTTTACAGCATTTTTACTAGGGCTGTAACGATACGCGATATAAAATCGAAATCGCGATACTCAGGTAGGGTTGCGGCGGTGAGGAAAATTTCCCACCGGTTAATCGACGTGTGACAACACCGGTAATCCCGGTGTCACCGTGGGGGGCGGGGCGGGCGCCGTTAAATAGCTTTTACAGAGCTGCCAACTCTCACGCATTGGCCGTGAGACACACGCATTTGATTGCTTTCACACGCTCTCACGCCACACCCCCGATTTCTCACGCATGAAGTGTCAACCTGGCCGGTCAAATGCCTGGAAGATGAGTGTATCTATCTATATATCTACCTGTTGAGCCACTCGTGATCGACTAGTTATGCTGCAAAATAGTTTAAAATCTCCTGGAATCTAGAGCGAGCGCGCACGCGAGACAGAGATTGTGCTTCAAACCGCGTTGTGCTTCAAACCCCCCCTAAACTCAAAAGTTGGCAGCTCTGGCTTTTAAATTCGTGCGCGTTATACTTTCACTTTTGAAATAAGCTTTTCTGTAATTTGACTCGTTCTCATCTCCACACGTGCTAAATGGAATCCGATGCTTGCTGATCTGTGACGTGACTGGCTCTTGGCACGCACTGCGCAGTTCAGTTTTTAATTATAATGTATGCTCTCTTCTGAACTAAATAATTGATCATTATTATTTTTAATTAATTCAAATAAATATTTTAGCAAAAACGAATACTTTTAAAAAGTCAAGACATCGCGGTGTCACGGTGGGAAAGTGATGTCACCGGTGATGGGGCTTAAAACCGGTAACACCGTCAACACCGTCTATCGCGGCAAGCCTATACTCAGGTCCACGATCCTGTATCGCGATGTGAGAAGGCAGAATCGCGATCACACCCCTTCCAACTCCCAGAGTTATCCTTCCTGTCCAGAACCAGGGCTCGAATTTCGGCGCGGGATTGCGGGTATTGCGCATAATTCTAATCATTCCCGCAGGTCTCCCATTTATAATGCGGGAAATTCCCGCAATCGTAATCCACACAGATAATAAAATCAAATCATTCTTTTAACAACTATCTTCCAGACGCAATTTCACAAACAGCGTGAGTGTTCAGCGGTGCCGCGCGCGTCTTCTATTTCTTCTCTCATAATGTGTTGTGCAAGGCAGGCGCTGCATGCGGCGATAATACACACTCGCGTTTTGGAGTCGGGACCATAGACTGTAAAAGTCTTTTTAAGTCTTACCAGTTTAAACATTCAAGCAATTTTAAACTAATCAGTGCTCGCGCGCTCTCTGAGAGATTATTTTCTATGCGCACATTCATAGAAAATCCGCCTCAAAAACAGCTGGCCAGTAACTATTTTTCGCGGATTATATTGCTTTAACACGCAAAATTGTCAATTTCGGTCTTTGTGAGGCTATACTCTAAACATAGTCGGTTTTGTCTTTAATAGGCTTAAAACGCATGCCAGTATAATGAACACAGGATCCGTGCACTAGCTCTTAAAGTGACGGAAGCCATATGTGTCTGTCATTAATTTTGTTGTCAAAACAACAAAAGACGGCTTTAAGTTAAAGGAATCAGGATTAATAGCCTATGTATTTAATTTATTCAGGACTAAAATACTACCGTGTTATTTTCCATTTGATTACTTTATTCAGTATTGAGAACTACCACATCTTTAAATTACTATTAGTATTATTTGAAGTTAACATTATAAAATACGTAGACCTACACCACAAAACTAGTTGAGGATAAATTATTTAAAATTTGGCAATTTCAGCATTATGGACGTGAAATTTGCAGCCAAAACTTGAAATATAAATTCGCAGAAAGTGCGTTAAATTAATCCTCAATTGACCGGCAACACGTCCAACATGCAGATGCATATCCTACGGCACCATCCCGAAATCAATTTAGTTGGAACACAGAACACAACCCTAAAGCAGCAGCCTACACTGCCTAGTATAGTTTAATAATTTTCATAGTTATTATAGTTCTTTGGTGTTTAGATTATACAGGTTTTTCCTAATGTTATTTAATAAAAATACCGGTATTTTTTTTCTTCTCTCAAAATCTCTTTTTTTCACCACAAGCCCCGCCCCCTCAAGCCCCGCCCTCGTGATAGAATCGCGATACGAATCGAATCGTGGGTCAAAAATCGTGATACGAATCGAATCGTGGGTTTGGTGTATCGTTACAGCCCTAATTTTTACACAGGTTTCTTCAAGCGTCTTGGAGACGCTGCCGCAGTTCTTCTGGATTTAGTCTGTCTCGTTTTTTTTTCATGTAATCCCAGATGGACTCGATGATGGTGAGATCAGAACTCTGTGTGGAGCATACCGGCTGTTGTCAGACTCCTTGTGCATACAAAAATCTCACTGGATTATTACAATTAATGGCAAAAGGAATGTTTAGAAATGTAAACTGATATTTTCTTCAGACACACTACAGCAAAATATATAAATAACCTTTTTTTGTGAAAATACTAACATGCCTAGACTTTTGCACAGTCCTGTATACAAAACATCTACTTTTTAATTAGTTTCTAAGCTTAGTTCAGTGCATTTAGTGATTGGCCTTATTGTAAAGGAGAGATGTAATGATGCTTTTAAAGTTTGGACAAATTGAGAAATATGCTTCTTTGCCAGAGTGGGTGCATGCTGGTGCATGGAAGATTGATGGAGAGCTCAATGCCATGTCTGGGTGATGATATCTCTGAGAATGATGCAACATAGTGACATGCCCCTGCTTTATATTTCTAGGTGTGCTCATCTTTTTGGCCATTAATACAGAATAGTGGCAATAAGTTACAGTATGTCTCGCTTGACCCTACATGAAAAGGCAGTATCAATTTTGAGGCACACTGTTGAAGTCTTAGATACCCCATCTTTTATACTGGAAGGTCTGCCCACACCTTCGGTGTTCCTTACTTGTCTCGCCAGTCTCTCACGGAATCTATTTGGAATGGTTTCCCGCTTTGATACGCTTCCATGAGTCATCCATGGTTTTTCGTCCTGGCTTGATGATCTGTCTGGCTAATCCGAGGCTCTACTCTCTTGTCTCGAGGTGTTATGTGGAGGATCGAGAGCACCAGGCTCACATTTATCCACCAGATCGCTAGCACTGACTCTGGATCAGCTAAGGCTTTCGGGAAGCTGCACAAATGAGCAGCGCCATGCTGTAGGGTTTGGAGGATCAGCGCGAAATGGGAAGGAGGAGCTGTCGTTCTTGTCAAAGACAATAAGTCACTCTGCCAAGAGCAAAGAGAGAAAGGGAAATGGAGGGAAAACGAGAGCTGTGCTCGCTCGACTAGCGCTGGGGAAATAAATAGCATTGCTAATGACACCCATATCCACATTATGACTGTGATTATGAGCCATTTGTTTGCTTTATCATGAAGTCCTAAAGTCTCGAAGGCCGTAATGACTCAGAAATGCTAGAGCGGAATAAGAAGACCTTCTTTTCCCAGAGCTGTGCAATAGCGGGTGAGAGGACCAAAATTACAGACTATAAAACAGGCAAGGGAAATTCTATGAGCTGATTGGTGGAGGCCAGCAGGCTTGTGGACTGCATTGGTGTATGATTATAACCTGGAAAATCCATGTACATCCAAGTAAAGACTTTAAAACACATCTGAGAAGGATAGGCTTACGTTACGATAAAGATGCAGGGATTTTTATCTTATTTTTTCCCCATGTATATGTATGTGTGTTAACTGATTGAGAACTGCTCTGAAAGCGTGAGCCGTTGGTTTTCACTTTGAAATGAGCAGTGCTCATGTATATTTAAGAAAATAATAGTTTAATAATCACATTAGGCTGTATTGTGATTTCTGTTTTCCTGTCTCCCAAAATGTAAGACCTCTTAAAATGATAGTTAGACATTTAAGGTATTTAGGACTTTTTATGACCTTACATTTTTGAATTTGTAAGACTTTTAAAGGATCCGCGGAGACTTGTTTTATTCGCATGTGCTCCTAAATTCATTTTACAGTTTGCACACATCTATTTTAGTCGCAAATGCGAGTAAAATGCTATCACTGTTCGATCCCTGTAAGGTCGTTGGCAACTTATAGATATCATACAGGTAGTGAAGGTTATTTTTTACAGTTCGTTTTTTTTAATGTTTGAGGACAATGATAAGCATGCTGATTACAACAATGGTAATGATGGCATGATTGATGATAATTACAATAATTATAAACGGTAAAGCAGCATCATTGTGTCAATTACAAAATCTTGTCCAGATTATTGGAGTGGCGGTCACATAAATAAAAATATGAATGCACAGAGGAGATGCCCCGGCTAATATCCTTTCAGCATTTCCTGTGCTTGTTTCAGCTCAACTCTCAAGAGACGCCGTTATCAATCATTAAAAAATGGCAGACCGGTTGGCACCTGATGCTTCCTGTGCTGATAAACAAACACGAGGGGGGGGGGTGGCTGACTGCCCACGTTTTCTGTTTTCTTTCACCCCCACATTTGTAAGACATCTGTTGATATGCGGCACATAATAGATAGGAGGCTGGTGAAGGATCTTGGGAAGGCTAATTATTGTTTGCTTTGTTACTTTTAAACTCAATGTTCTCATATAATCCTCAGTTTCTCACGGCCACCTGGAGACTCCACAGTTCCTCTGACATTCAAAACGCACCCGACTGTTTAAAACACGACAGGATGCTCTTCTCTCCTGTCATGCTGCTTTGGCTCGGTGTAGCTCCACATTGGAATATGCATAAAATATCATTTGCAGTACCAGCACAAAGCAGCAAAACTGCTTGTATATAATTTACTTTAAGTCGATACAGCCTCAAATGATTGATTTTGCCATTGAGGAAAATGATCAAGAAGAGACACCGATGCATGCAGAACATCTACTCTTATGTACATTTAATGCTTGAGTAAATGAATAGTAAAACATATTTGACAAATAAATGCCAGATTTATGGAGGCCACAGATTGGACCTTTTTAGAATTGAACCAATACTCTTGACAGTAGTGCTGCCCATACGCAGAATAGTACCTGTACAATCTTTTTGGTGGTATGAATTCATATAGTCAAACATGACCTTTTATGCTGTCAGGTACATGGCAAGGAGAGGACGCTGGAGGTTTATCTAAGATCGTGTATGGTATTAAAAACATGAGGTAATGTTGAACATAGACTACCTCGGTGAAAAGTGCTGTCAGAAATAAACGTGTTTTGCTGAGGCTGCACAACATGGGCATATGCTTCAGCTCAACATCTGAACTGACATTGTGAATGTGATAAGCCCTCACTGTGTTATACATAACACAATCATTGGTTTTGGTTGCCGTTAGCATTGTATAATTCGGTGTTATATCACCCTTCATAAAATATAGTAACAAAGTATGTGTTCAGCCAGCAGTTGTTGCTCCTTTTTTTGCTGCAGGTGATCAGTCGATATCGACTATGATTACATGACCCAGGTGTCACATAAGGGATCTAGATGACAGTTTATGACAGTAAGGTCCTGAGAGTTTGCGGGTGGCTGTAGAGTGAGCCCCTCCCACATATGAGGAATCGGCTGCCATTCACGCTCAGCGTATTGATTTGGAGGCCCTCGGATCAAGATTTATGAGATCTATCCATCTCCCGCTTGATGTGGAAGTTGTCATCACTCGGTCAAAGTTCCGCCCACTCCATTGCTGTGATTTGCGACCCCTGAGTTGTCGCATCATCAACTTGGAGGCAGAGGAGTGAAATCAAGCATATTTGACTGCTTGCAGATATACTGCTGTCATGGTTAAAGTGAAGAGATCAGAAGAGCTGACCTGGGACATTCGTGTTTTTTGTGCCTATTAAGTGACCTTTAAATGGGTATTTCGGGTCTCATGTCTTCTAAGGACTTTTTTTTTTTCTCTAGAGACAAAAATGAGTTATGAATAATAAAAATATATAACACCTTTACATTTCTTATACATTACACACACAAAGTGTAATTAAATCATCCAGTGTCTTCAGTGTCACATGATCATTCAGAAATATATAACTCATCTAACCTAATATTGACTCAATAAAAATAATCTGCGTTTTTGAATAACTCAATTTGGTAGAGTGAATAATAAAATGACTCACTCATTAGGGTTAACTTGATTTGTTCCTGAATGAATCAGTGTTTTTTTTTTTTACTAATCAATCCAGATGAGTGAACAATTCATTGATTCACTCATAAAGACACTTGCCAGCCACCAATTACAGGTGCAACAATGTAACCTACAGAAAGTTTTACCAATCTTTATGAGGCTTTCATGGTTCTTATTTTCAGTTTTAAAGCTTCTGGTCTTCATTCTATTTAACTGTATGAAAACCATCCAACAAACATCTTATTTTGTGTCATATATATTTGGATTGACATGAGGCTAAGCAAAGGATTATATAAATTATATTTTGGAGGTGAACTATACTTACTATTATCAAACAATGGTGACCAATAGGTAGATTTGAGGATGTAGGGGAATGGATGTTATTAACTATGGCCTGTTACATGATCAATGAAGTTAGGATAGACGTTCCATGGAATGCATGAAGTGAAACTGAACTCTATACAGCCGACAACTAAGTCTGCATTGATTTATGATTAATTGATTGCATACTTTCCAGCAGAGCAGTGCCAGGCCTCCATCTGCAAGTTTGGCGCCAGAGACTAATAGCTTCCCTCAACTCCGATCAAGGGAAAAGTTTTTCACTGTGTTGCTATTGCCTTGATCAAATCTCCCATTTGAAAAAAAGGCTCTCGGTGGCATTGCGATATGGAAGCAGAGAACAAAATGAAAGGTTCCCATTCCTCACAGATGATTACATTATTGAACCTGGCATGGCTTGACCATCACCAGCCTTGCCTTCTTGAACTCTTATCTCTGTCAGTCTCTCTCTCTCTCTCTCTCTCTCTCTCTCTCTCTCTCTCTCTCTCTCTCTCTCTCTCTCTCTCTCTCGTAAAAGATGAGTAATAAAACCCATCTCGCTTGCCATTCATCGCTTAACACACATAAATAAATCAGCACAATGAAAACCAATAAATGTATGGTGTAATCAGCGGCCTTTCCGGTAAACATCGCAAATTGATGCCGGCTCATTTTTATTCCTCTGTGGACCTGAGCGATACATTCACTGCCGGAAGGGAGAGGCAGCGCTGATGAGACCAAGATACATTTGGCACTCGACTACCGGCAGTGTACTCGGCGATACAAAGGACTGATAAGTAGATTACTTTCCTAGACCTGAGACTCTGTGTGTCAATAGAACTTTACAGTAAAACGTGGATGGATGGGAGGCCCTTGAGTGCGTTCTGCCGTTATGTATGAATGTAAGGATGTTTTTATGTTATGTATGAAGCGCTCAGGTTTTTGCTCAGGTTTTTTTGCAGAATTGGTTTCGTGCAGTTTTACACACACCTGTAAAACAAGCAGGTATTACCCGCCTGTGGCAACTTTAGATAGTTAAGTTAAGTTAGGTAAGATATTTTAACTTTCATGTTCTGTTTGGACTCATAAAAATTGAAAATATCTTTCAATGTATCAATTTGAAATATCAATTAAAAAAAAATATCAATTTCATATTTCATAAATATTTCATTGAAAATGAAATTTCGATTCAATTTCATTTTCAATGAAATATATATGATACTTCATGATTTCTCATGATTCTTAATCTAATGGCACCTGATCTATATTACATATGACCTCAGATGTAAAACATTATGCATACATTTTGATTCACAATTCATATATATATATATATATGTACTGTCAATGTATCACTATCATTATAGTGTGATTCTGTTTCTAACAATATTGAATTATTCATTTTGCATCTATCATTATTGCTATTATTAAAATAAACATGTGCATATATAAAACAGATGCGTTTGTTATGCAATATATTTATATTTGCATTTTTAAATTAAATAAGTACTTTAAATTAATATTTATTTATTTAATGATGCATATACAAAACAAATAATGTGTTTAATATGCATTATTTATTGGTTTGACTTTTTAAATAATTTAACAAATACTTTATTTATCTATTGATTATGAATGTATAAAACAACTAATGCGTTTATTATGCATTGTGTATTTGATTGGATTTTTGAATTAAATAAGTACTTTATTTATTTTACTTCCACATCAATATACATTTATTTAAAAATAAATAATGCATTAATTATGCATTACATGTTTGTTTGTTTGTGTTTGTTTTTTAATTAATCAATAAATATGGCATTCAATGAGCATAATATATATATATATATATATATATATATATATATATATATATATATATATATACATTTATTTATTTATATATTCATTTCATTACTTAAAGTTCAATTAATAATAAAGAAGCATGCAGTTTAAATAAGTGGAAACTCAGAATCTGGCATTTTTCAGTGTGGTAAACCTGCCAAACAAATTTCGCTTATGAACCCGCAGCACATTTAATTGAGTTGAACTGTAATGTGCGTTGTATTTTGAGGTTGTGTATTGTAAACGTATTAAACCTTTCCAAAAGTGATAACGTTTTTTAATCAAATCCGCATTGTCTGTTTCTTTTTATTGGGCATTTTCAAAAAACATTTCTCATGCCAGCATCCCGTCAGCTCAGGTCAGCGCTAAATGAAGTCCGGGTCGTAACTGGTGAATCTAAAACCGTTCTCTGCGGACACCACAGGAATATGTAATAATTCGTCCACTGCAGTGCAGTACCACTGGGTGCATTAACCTTCCAATAGATGAGCAGAGAGTCCTGGGAGACCCAGCCGAGCTTCTGGCCCGTCTCCAGTGCAGAGAGATGGAGTCATCCGATCCTCGCCCTCCGTGCCCACCTCCATCTGCATAAACAAGCCCATAAGCTTCCTCTCTTTGAGTTTATTAGAGTTCTGAAATCTCAAATGTCTCGCCCTCCTGCAGAAGTATGTCTGGTGTCTGGCCTCCGTCCCCCAGAGACTGCACTTTGAAGACTCCTCACCTTCATTAGCCGATGGCTCAAGTGCCAGCTTTTAATGAGAGAGGGGGAGAGACAAAGAGAGAAGAGCGCACATACGAAATAAAGCATGGCGGCCGATGAAGACAGGGCGCAAACTAGGTTGCATCCTTCTCCCCCTCACCCTCTTTTTGACAAATGTAATTTATGCATCAAGTTTTTATAAATAGCATATTGATACCACCGCGCTATTCCTGGCCTGTTTGTGGAGACGCGTGGCTGTCGCGGTAAGTAGGCCGGCCACTGTACATGAGTGACGGAGAGATTCAGCTCAGGGACAGAGACATACCAACGTTTCCCTGCCTAAAGAGACCTCCACTGTCCCATTTTTTCCAGGTCTTCCAGGGATTAAGGAAGAGATAGTTTTGACATGTGGCCCACTGGTTTGGTTTGCTTCTAGAGGATTGGGAATTTAAACCATGGAAATGTTTTCTGATCTGGATCAATTTAATGTCAACGTTTGGTTTGTTTAGCTCGTTTGAAAGCAGTTGGGAAAGGTGTTTTGGGATGCGGCTCATGGTCCTTTTACGAATTATTTGAATTTGTGAATTCCCCGAAAAACCCCTTGTCCCTTTCATCCCATATATTTTGTCATTCATTCATTCATTGTGTATATATGTCATTAATTAATAATATAATTAATACAACAATGATATTTGTCCCTTGATTTCTTAAATTTGAAAAAAAAAAAAAAATTAAAACTCAAGTGCTTCCAAGGTCTGGGTCCAGGCTCACTCACACACACACACACACACATACACACACACACACACACACACACACACACACACACACACACACACACACACACACACACACAATCACACACTTTGCTTTGTAATTGGGGACATACCATAGACGTAATGGTTTTTATACTGTACATTCTCTCCCGTTACACTAAACCTACACATAAACCTACACATCACAGAAAACTTTCAGCAAAAAACACTTTAATAACTTTATTTTTATACAAGATTTACAAATGAGGATGTCCCTAAGGGAGGGTTTTGGAGATTGTGTCAGGTATTCATCTTTACTGGGTATACAAATTTGTCCCCAACATATAGTTAGGTACACACACACACACACACTTGGCATCATCAAGTCATCAAAAAAGATTTTATGTTTTTATATAATTTATTTTTGGTTGAGGGTGAGTTTTTTTGTTGTTGTTGTTCTTGTTGAGAATGACTTGCTTGACCCATCTCTTGCAAGTGACGTTCTCTGTTTGAAAATACTTCAGTAACTAACTTCTTAGTGATTACCTGGCTATGGTGGAACAGCAGTATCAGTAGGGTATTCAGTGGTACTCACTTTGATGATGCAAACTGCAGTTCTGACTCAAAAGTGCTTGTGAAAAGAGAACTGTGGTTCGGGGGATGAGGGTGGAATTGAGCTCCAGTTTGGACCAAGTAATCGAAAACAGCCTAATAGTCACCAAAATGTGTACCGGACTGCACCGGCTGGTTCTCAACAGATCAATAGAAATGAAATGCATTGACTCAGTGGAGGCAGTGAAAGCTTATTCCTGAAAGTGCAGTGCAGTGAAAGGGGTGAGAGAGAGAAATGAAGAAAGATGGAAGGTCTTGCAGGGAAAAGAAAGATGGAGAGAGATGTAGATGGTTTTTAATGAATGGCTTGGATAGGGGCAATAGAAAACGCTGTGATTGCCGCTGCATGATGGAGAGAATATGCAGAAAAGAGAGACAAAGGCCAGAGACATGGGTTCCTTCTCTGTCATTTCTAATTAAGGATCCCTTAAAGGAGAGAGAGAGTAGTGCTCGTGCTGGAGGTGAGTAATTAAGCTGACTTGATGTGAGGGTCTGAACACAAAAGCTGAAGAAAACTACACGCTGTTATTTTTAAAGTGGTTTCAAGCTGTAGCTGTACACCCTCACAGGGTTATTGTCTCATCCAATATATGAATATTGTGTACTTGATTTTCTTTTCTTAATATCTTGCTTCTAATATCTAAAAATTCTTAAACCAAGATGCATTTACTAGACAAGAAAAATGACATATGATTGCATGTCTTGTGTTCAGAAAAAAACAAAACGTTTTTGCTTAAAACAATCAAACAAAACTCTCTGCCATTTGTGTATATATATATATATATATATATATATATATATATATATATATATATATATATATATATATATATATATATATATATATATATATATATATATATATATATATATATATATATATATATGATCTGCTAGTTGCAGATTATTTTGTTTAGCCTACTTGTTTTAAGCAAAAAAAAAAAAAAAAACCTCACTAAATTGTTAATGGAAAAAAAAAACTCACTTAAACTGTTAATGGAATCAAATTTATTGATTTAATTGCTGGAAGTTTGTTTAAATAATTTCCTTTATTTGTTTGCTCTTTTATTAGTGCAAGAAATGATAGGGAATTTGATCTGGAAATTTCACATACAGATTAAAGCTTGCATAAATATGTAAAGACATTTGCAATAACCGCAAGACCACATAGCTTCAACTCAGAATGCACAACAATAGCAGAGCATACCAGAGCCAGGGAATGTAGAATGCTGTGAATGATGGATGTTACAATTCTTTGCCAATTGAAATGTTTCAGAGCTCTGTCATTGATCTTGCTATTTTACTAATAAACAAACATGGATATAGGTCAAATATAGTATTTGCTTTTGAAAGTTTAAATGAGACTTGCCCTCGGGTCATCCCAGAGAATGAGTTTTGGAAAAATATTTCCCCATCATGAGCTCGTTCAGTTCTGTCTCCACATGGGTCACTTCATAACCCAGTGTTTCTGGTTACAGTGGGAAGTCTTAGAGCTTTTCTCTATCTGGTTTTGAGCTGGAATTTGTCTTGGGATATCAGTGGCAGTGTGTGCTACCATGCCAAACCACTGTGGGACAAACAGCAACTCCAGCTGTTTTGTAAAAGGACATATTCAAAATTACACCAAAAAATCCATTCCACAGCACACGCTCATACGTGCACATTTAGCACAACACACTCAAATGCTTTCGTTTCTGTTTTTGTGTATTTATCCTAAGATTTACTCCTCTTCCGAGCATTCCCAGCATTTAGCCTTTAGGAAATCTTTGTTCTTGTGCTTTGTATGTGGTTGCACACATTCAGTCAGTCTGTGATCATTTGGGGGAGTTTTAGGGTGTTTATTCAAAGGCTTCCGTTGCCTCACCGCTATAGGATTTAAGAAAAAAAGATATTCTTTCTTTTTTTTCTGTCAACTACATTCACATTCTTGTTTAGAGTGCTAACTAAGTGCTTAATATGTAAGACATGAGACTTGTGCTTTGTGGGTCATTCTCTGATATCAATAACTAATGTAGCGGGTCACCTCTCTCAGGTAATGGCACTTGAACTTTTGCTCTCACAGGTCTCTAAGGAATATGGACAAAAAAATAGAGGTCAGCTGTGACTTGATTTCTTATGATTGTGACTTCAGGTCTCACGGTTGATATTTTATTTCTCATAATTTTGATTTTTTTTATATCTTACAGTGTGACTTTCTATCAGTGTATGGCTTTTTCAGATGATATACTTCATCTCACATTTATCTGCTTTAATTTACACTCTGAGTTGGTAACAAGCTTTCATGAAACTGCAAGAAAAATGTATTTGTGTACAGAGGAGTTGCGCAAGGGACCTGTTTAGTGTACGGTGTAATTAACATTTGCAGCAGCTTCAGAACATATAGCTCCAGGCAATAGTGAAGCACATGCTATACCTGCCCACAGCCTGAACATGTCACCCGCATGTTTAACACATGTATATAGAGTATTGCATAATGTAACTGCACCAAAGGCATTACAGCTTTCTAAGACAATAGCTCCAGTCTAAAACAACCTTCTAAGGCAGCATCCTTAATTAAATGAAACCTCATAAATGCCTGCATTAGAGTGCTCTACATAGGCAGCAACTGCACGTGCAACACAAATAGTGAAGAGTCTTGACTTACAATTAGTTTGAGTTTGACGTCAAGATGTTAGCAAGCCGATTATGCAATAGACTTATACATAAGTGTGTGTGTGCGTGTGTGCGTGCGTGCGTGCGTGTGTGTGTGTACCTAGTACTCCCTACATTATGGGGACCAAATGTCCCCACAAGAATAGGAATACAGGTAAATTTTGAGCAGTAAATTATGGGGAAATGTTTTGGTCCCCATGAGGAAAACAGCTCATAAATAATTCCAAATTAAGTGTTTTGAAAATCAAAAAATGCAGAAAGTTGTCTGTGGTTAGAGTAGGGGGTTGAATATACAGTTTGTACATTATACAAATCATTAAATCTTTAGGAAGTCCACATAAAACTTGAAAACGTGTGTGTGTGTGTGTGTCCTAGTAAACCCTACATTATTGGGACAAATGTCCCCACAAAGATGGCAATATCCAAAATCCTTGAAGAAATGAAGAAAACAGCTTATAAATCATAAGTGATTTTTATAAAAAAAAAAAAAATGTTTTAACACATTTTTTCCACCAGGTAATCTTAATGGCGAATGTTTCCAAATTTACCAAATTCACACTAACAAATGTATAATTATGATATAGTAGTTATTTTTAATACCAAATAACATTCAACATTCCTAAAAGACATTAATTTTCTTCTAGTTGTATTATTCGTCTATTATACATATTTGTTTTAATGAATAAAAGTATAATAATTTGAATATTTATAGATAGACTATATAAAGAAAAGAACTGTAATGAAAAAGCTCAGCTGTCAAATCAGTGAAGATCAATGGCTCTCCGTTCACGTCCTAACCTGAACACACACAAACACTCACTCTCACACACACAATGGCACAGACACGTTGAGTTGACGCTCTCTGAGTCAGACCTCTGGCCTTTCGTGAAGCATCTTACTTCTGTCATTGTTCCCCAGTGGCGGCTGTTGTTGTAACGTCTGTGGCCTTGACCATGCAAAAGAGTGGCGCTATTCATAGCCTGTCTGAGCCCCGGGTTGATGCATGAGATTCTGTCAGAGATTGACATGGGAGAAAAGACGTAAAGCTGGTTCCATGTGTGTCATTCTGAAGTCATTGTTTGTGTTAGAGACTTTAGGCTTTTATGATATAGATCAAAACAGCTGCAGGCGACAGAATGGAGAGAAAGGGTCAAACAATGACAAATAAGTGCATTGTCTGATTTTGTGTGAGTTTATTGCGTGTGTGAGAGAGAGATTGAGAAAGTTTGCTGTGCAATTAGTCGCTGTGAAAATGTTTTTCCAAAGCTGTTGGGTTTTTTCCTCTTCTGTGGAAAACAATGGGCGAATATTTTAAGAATATTCCTGTCCACTCTTCAAAATGACATCAACTTTTGTTCTCCAAGTCTTGTTTTCACCGAAAAAAGAAGGACATTTTTTTGAATGACATGAGAGTGAACAAATGATGACAGAATATTCATTTTTGGATGAACTATCCCTTTGACATCTAATTTCAAGACAGAGATTAATTTGCATACATTCAGATATTTCTTCATTATCTCCTCATCTTTGTCCTAACTGGCTGTGGCACCAGGCCGTGTGATCAATGCAGGGCCTGAATGTTTTTAAGTGTTTTCAGACACCCTACATCACTTCCTGTTGCCTTTGGCTGAAACATCAGCCACTGTTTCCACCCACACACCCTCATCCGTCTGAGGCCATGAATTATTAACCATCTATTGTCCATGACATTATCTGCAGTCAGTGTGCAATTATTTCTCCCGCCTGCACACAGCTGGGTGAGCCCAGACCCTGGTGATGCAGCTGCTTTATTATCATATTTGTGTTTAAAGAGAGAGAGAGAGAGAGAGAGAGAGAGAGAGAGAGAGAGAGAGAGAGAGAGAGAGAGAGAGAGAGAGAGAGAGAGAGAGAGAGAGAGAGAGAGAGAGAGAGAGAGAGAGAGAGAGAGAGAGAGAGAGAGAGAGAGAGAGAGAGAGAGAGAGAGAACATCGTTGTTAAAGTTGTTAAAGGGATAGTTCACCCAAAAAAACAAAACTTTGTATCTATCTATATATTCATTTGTTTGTGTGGACCATCATTTATTTGATCATTCTTGTCTTCCTGTCTGTCTGTCATTGTATCCATCCATCCATCCGTTTCCAAATGGACAAAAAAACGATCAATATTTCCTAAGTGTAGACTTGAAATAAACTGCATGAGTCAAATGGACTGCTTTAATGGTGCTTTTTTTTTTTTTGTCAGCAACTCAAATGTTCTTCAGAGTATCTCCTTTTATATTCAACAAAAGAAATACAATCATTTTCATTTCTGTTCAATCTAACGCGCAGTTTTAAATTTCAGTCTGGGCTATATCCTCTGTGTACGTCACTACTCAACTCAGGCAGCCAGGGACGCCTTCACTGTAAAAAGTGATCAGTTGACTTCACTTAAAAAAGTGAGGAACCCCGTTGCCTTAAAATTATTAAGTAATAAACTTAATGCGTAGTTGAAAAAATTAAGTTATGTGAACTCCATTACGCATGAGGCTTATTTACTTAATAATTTTAAGGCAATGGGTTTCCTCACTTTTTTTAAGTAAAGTCAAATGATCACTTTTTACAGTGTTTTAATATGACACCAGCAGGCATTATACAATCCCCTTGTAATAACACCACACAGTGATTTAATAGCGCGCTGGGGCTCCGTTTAAAGTACAAAGTCTTCCCATTTACATGTAAAGACTTGAGGTCTCTTAGTAGGTGCACGAAAGACATTGTGATGGCTGTTTGGGATCATCTTGAGGCCTGTAGCTTCACTGAAGCTGTCATGTTGGTCATGTGACTGATTTATTTTCTCATTAGTGTCTGAATGGACACCAGCACAATATATGAGCTTATTACAAAACAGCTGAATGAAGTTTACATTTGAGGAGTATAGACTAAAAATCTGGAAAAAAAAATGTGTTAGCATTATATTCAGAACGAATATAATAAGGCATGTCACTCCTTGTGGGTGGGGCTGAGTTTCAGGATTCATCCTGCACAGAGCCATAGAGAGAAAGAGTTGCGACACTCTTTGATGTCGCTGCGACGGCTGTCACGTGGTTCATGTAAGCCCCAATAGTTCCAAAACGTACGCTGGCTGTCATGTTCTTCTATGGGACAGACAGCAGCGATTGCATTTTTTGAACGGTAAATATAAAATAAAACACACAACCAAGCACTTTTTCAGCTGTTATTGCATTTTGTTAATGTCAGTTTTGCATTTGGAGAGGCAGGGTGACAACGAAATACTGTATATTACTTAGATAAGTTTTAGGCAATTTTTTTTGGAGGGAAAAGCTTAGTGCTCGCATGGGTAGCTTTAGCGGCTCTAACTTAACTTTTCCATATTCATCTGATGATGGACGTCGGTCTCATGATATTTATTTTAGCACAACTGGGCTGTATTAGGCCATTGATTCCCGTGATTTTGCTTATAAATTACAATTCAGCCATTAGCCTACCTTCGTGATCATTACGCTTTGCATGTACAAATGAAGACCAGTATAAACATCGCAAAGGGCCTCTGATACAATATAAGTTAGACAGTTGACAATTCAAAAGAGGTAGATATTTCAGAAACTTACGTTACCTCTGGAACAACTCGACGCGCAGCATTCACCACTCAAAACTCAGCCAACACGTAACATAATGAAAAGTTAGTTAGTATATACCAAAAATTCAACTAAATAAAAGTTGCTATAAAGGTGGTAGCGATTCATTACCGAACTAATTAGATGCTATACCTTCACAACTGGTGAAGTCGCGCTAGCTAACTAGCTATCAGGCAGTGCTTGAAAATTGGTTGGAACAACCAAGATAAAATATAAATAATTACGCTGTGCATATACAAATGAAGACCAGTATAAGCATCGCAAAGGGCTTCTGATACAATATAGACAGTTGACAATTCAAAAGAAGTCGATATTTCAGCAACTTACCTCTGGAACAACTCGACGCGCAGCAATGTAAGTGAATGGGGTCCAACAGCCAAATGCCAGTGTTTGGAACTAATCCGAGCTCCATATCCCGGAAGTAGGCGGTTAAAAGCGCCGCCATTTTTTTACAACGGAGGTCTATGGGAGTGTCGCAACTCTTTCTCTCTATGGCTCTGATCCTGCAGATTTGTGCTACGCTATTGGATAGATGTAGAACATGTATAGTAAGTATTGTTTACTATTGACATGTATAATGTAAATCTTTGTTCAGTTTCTGTACAAAACTAAATACTATTACTATCAAATTGTTTATTTATTATTTATTAGTTGACCAAGGCAAGTCATTCCCTCACTGTCAATGTAACCCACAGCAACATATTTTTTTCTCATGGAGTCATTCATAATTCATTCCTATCTTTAAGTTAGAGGAGTGCTGTCCATTGTCAGGAGTCAGGACCCGTCTGGCCTCACCACGACAGACCTATTCAGGGAGCGGTTCGATAAGAGGGGGCTCTGAAGGGTCGTCTCGTTCTGGAACGTGGCCGAAGTGTTATACATGTTTACCCAGGATGCCGTGCAGAGGGTATCAGCAAGCCCTGTGTTATGTGATGGGCAGCAATCTATTTCAGTTCCTTTTATACCTCCTGTCTGTTTATGGACCGGGTCAGATTAGATACGATGGAACCAAAAAGAGGAGACTCAATCATTGGATCTTTTGTCGCCTGTTGTTAAGGTATGTGTGCGCATGGGAGCCCACATGTGTCACTGTCACAAAATAAAACTGATACAGAACCAGGCAAGTCTGACAGTATGACTTAATATAAAAGTGGAGTCTTCTGTCTCCACTCTTTTCATTGTCAAGCTACAAAAATGATTCAAAAGCGCCATGAAAGTATCACAAAAGAATCGTTCACTATAGTCAACGTTTTCTGATATCATAGGATAGCTTTGTGTGAGAAAAAGACAGAAATTTAAGTAATTACGGTTATCATCTCCTCTGATGAGTTGAATGCATGAATCACTTCAGCCTGATTCATAAACAAATCATTCACACTGGTTTTGAATGGTGACCAACTCATTCATTCTAAAGTTTTGACTTGAAAGAGCCATGCATATCTGAAATGTTAGTCTGTTTTCTCCGATAAAGCTATCTCTAAACGATTTTAAATATAGTGTACAGGTCAATTTAGTTTGACCACTTTTATGATAGTGAAGACATTTTGTGTGTCATGCAAGAAAGTCAGTCATACAGGTTTGGAAATACGTTAGGATGAGTATATGTATGCATAAGTATTTTTTTAGAAAAATAAAACTATGGAGCCAGGCAAGTGGATACTTTGTTTGTTAGACAGCATTAACAACAAGAACAAAATGTTCTCTCATACCCAAATAATTAAGGCTCGTGTTCCTCTGGTGCTCTTTATCTGTAATTTTTAGCATAATTTTAACGCAATTCTTGCGATAATAGCCAGAAGGGTGTTGTTTGTGGAAGATAAGATGGTAGACATTTAGACAAGCTGTGCGTGTGTGTGTGGGTTGGTAGTTGTAGTGGTGAATGTGCATGGAGTGTCAGTATGTCCTTAGAACAGCGGGAAAGATGTGGAGAGCTGTGCCGCCCACCAGCCCTATTACAGGCAACCAACCACTGTCATCATGTCACGCTGATGGTATGGTTGTGCTGTTAGTCTCTCACTCTCTCTTACACACACACACACAGGGAGAGCACACACATTTGTCATGGTCTCAACACTTTAACAAGCAAGGACTTTTCCTTTGACACAATACAAAATAGTAGAAGCCCCATTATTTAGGAGAAGCTTTTAGATTGTTGATTAGAACCGGCATTGTGTTGCACTATGCTGGAATCAGTATCAGATCCGATATTGTGTGCATGGACTTGTTCTCTTTAAAGTACCAAAATCAATAAAATGTCTTCAATTGAAGAGATTTCAAGATGAACAATGCGCTGCCTTTGAATCTGATTCGTTGCAGCGCTTTCACTGACAAAGCAAATTGTGAGCAGACAAACGCGCGAGTGCAGAAGGGTCAATGTTTGGCTGCTTAAGCTTGTTGGATACCAGATATTGAATCTAAAAGCTTACTTCTCCATTAATAGAGCCCTATAAAATTGTGCTTTATGTATGTGATGCTTTAATTTAAAACAATAACAGGGCCCTATTAAAAGATTAAAATCTTTAAAAAAAAATGATTATTACCGTATATACCCGAATATAAGACGACCCTGAATATAAGACAACCCCCCCCCCCCCCCATTTTCCAGACTTATTTTGGGGGGAAAATAGATTTTTGTGGAAAAAATCTGGTTTTCAGCAGAAAATAATTTTAAGAGCAAATTTCCTAGGCGTTGTTCCAAATGCCTCGCATCACCTGTGCCTCGTGTAGGCCCGCTCGTCGGCGGAGACCGGCACATATGCGCTTCCGGATTGGCCATGACTGCGGCTGCCGTGAGTGCGACGGGATGGATTTAATCACCCTGCGGGGTCGTCTGGCCCGTTTTCAACGGCGATCCGGCTCCCGCTCTCTCTCTCTCTCCCTCTGCTCGAGCCGTTCACAGAGGATGCCAGAGCGGACGGAGACAAGCGAGCAGAGACCCCCCCCCCCCCCCCCCCCCCCCCCCCGTTCACATATCGCGTCTTTTGCGCGTTCAAGTTCGTTATTTCAAATGTAGGCGCACGCTCATAATGAAAGCGACGCGCTTGGAAAAAACGAGCGCGTCGCTTTCATTATGAGCGTGCGCCTACATTTGAAATAACGAACTTGAACGCGCAAAAGACGCAATATGTGAACGGTGGGTATTCACCGCTCAGATCCTCGGCGCTCTCGTCAGTCGACGGCGCGGGAGAAAAAGGCTATCAATCGATTCCTCCACTCGAATATAAGATGACCCTGAATATAAGACGACCCCCCATTTTCCAGCCTATTTTTAGGACAAAAACCTCGTCTTATATTCGGGTATATACAGTAATATTGTTGTTGATTAGAAGTACATTCTGCTGTACAATTAGTAATAATTTTTTTTTCAGAATTTCTTCAAATTTTATTTTGGTGAGTTGTAGTAGTCAAAATCTGCCAAATTCCATGGCTGTGCCCAAAACCCTTAAAGGGTCATCGGATGCCCATTTTCCACAAGTTGGTTTGATTCTTTAGGGTCTTGTAACATACTTTGGTTAAAATTCCTCAATGGTTGTGTAAAACAACATCCTTTTTACCTCCTCAAAAAAGCTCTGTTCACACCGACCTGTTTTGGTGCATGTCTCTTTAAATGATAATGAGCAACTGCTCACCCCTCTCTTCAGTGGGGTGTGTCAACACAAGACAAGTGCTGCCTTGATGGACAGTATACGAATGGCTGAGGGCGGAAATATGCTAATACGGGGCAGTCCGTCAGTGGTCGTGGGCGGAGCAATATGACAAAAATGAGAAAATCCAAACGACTTGATTATTGAGACTGTTTAGGCTTTTTGAGGATAAAAAAAGGAGTGAAAAAAACAATGATTTTTTTCATTGTATGGTGGTTGTTGTCCACACACTGCAAACATATGCAAACACCATATAAAAGTGAATTTTGCATCCGATGACCCCTTTAAATAGGGCACGATTTGCCATTTGCGCCAGCAGCGCCAGCAGCAGAATCATCCATCTATCCATTTTCCAAACCGCTGGTCCAATGTGCCTACAACGTAATATCACACAGGTGTACGTTTCTTTTTAATTGATTATTAAATTGTTTAATTATGGCTTATAACATAGTTTCCATGACAGAGAAATAATTATTAAAGAGCAAGCACAAACTATGCAAAAGCGGCAGCCCTTCAGGCTCACTAGTGTCCGCTCATTTTCATTCAATCCCTCAAGTGAACTATATTAGTGGACTGATGTAGGGAATAGTGAATGAGGGTATAGGTAGCGATTTCAGATACAGCCCGTGACATTCCGTGTTATACAGACCTTATATAGGGCCCCATCTTAGGATTTGTATAGGGCCCCCAACATTTGCTTTACAGGGTTGGTTTCCTCTTTATAAAGATTGGCTTTTATTTGTATTTGTATTTGTGTGTGTGTGTGTGTGTGTGTGTGTGTGTGTGTGTGTGTGTGTGTGTGCACCAATCATGCACTCAACATGCCAATGTATAAGACAAGGCAAACAGACACGAATGGCTTTTGCTGTTCATCTCCAGGTTGCTTGGCTCTCAGGGGCCCTGATCAGATTCTCAAATCTTATACCTTTGTTCTTCTGACCCGTCAGTTCAGGTCTGGTTCTTCCTGTTCAAGAACGTTCTCTCACAAGGGAGAAAATCATAGCTTTATCCATTATTTATTTGACTTCGCCCTCTTGTATTCTGTCTTTATTCCTCTGTCTAGGCTACAAGAGTGAGACTTTGTGGAACTTTGCAGCAATGAAGGACGCTGAATAATAAAGTTGTTGCATACATGCAGTTTTAGTTTCTGTGCATTTTGCTAACCGTTTAAACCAAGCCACACCTCTGCAGAATATAGTTCCAACACACATACATATAGGCTGAATCCGAAATCGACCGCTAAACCCTCATTCAATATTCCCTACGTTAGTCCACTAACCACTGAAAGAGTGAATGAAAAGGAGTGAGCGAATTCGGACAGCCGTTGAGCGTACATCTATTGTGCAGTCGTTATTGCGGTGCAATGTGGGATTGAAAAAGTGCACTCAATAACGTCCACTATGGTTTCGGACACCAGTACAGGCTGGTGTCGCCTCAAATAACACCCAATTTGAGGGTATAGGGGGGCGATTTCGGATTCACCCATGGTTTTCAAATAAGCCTGAAGGACTTGATTAGCTGGATCAGGTGCGTTTGGATCAAGCTACATGGAAACGCTTAGTTATGAAGAAGGCTTTATTACACTTGAACACGTTATCCTTTTCTGGGCCACTGTGATTCTGGAGTCACAAATAGCACTTACATCACTCCTGAGTTAGGAGCTCCAGTATGCTGGAGGCCCATTGTTGGATTTGGACATCGATGTTGATTCCACAGCGGAGAGCATAACGGGTCTATTTTGGTCTCATCTCACCTTAGAAGGCCCTGATTCTGCTCGTGTCAGCAGCCGAGCCGAGCGTCTCTCGTAGTGTGTAATTTATCTGCCATCGGCTCTTGAGAAAACTCACCGAAGCATTTATTTCCGGTTATTTGACAATGTTTTATGTCTGCCAGTGTTGTTTAAGAAAACAAACCACCTGCTAACTGCCAATTTGGGTGTATATCCTTTCTCAGATTAAACGGCACGAGCACTCAGGTTCTCATAGTGCCAATCATGCACTCTACATGCCGATGAACAGTATAAGGCAAGGCAAACAGACACGGACGGCTTTAGCTGTTCATCTCCACTAAGCGAGAATGAGATGAGGGGGAGGAAGTCATTTTTCCCTCTGATGAATTTGGACATGAGTTTCACCCTTTGCTGCTCCGATCTTATGCAAAACGATTCTCTCTCTCTTATCATGTCTTTTAACAGGCTATAATCATGCGTGAACCCCAGAGCACGTCTATCCCGCTGTCTCGCTCTCTTAATGCGGTTCTCCTCCAGCAATTGCGCGTCAGGATCTGGTTGGTGTGTGTTTGTGTGGGAGGAAGTGCATGCTGTGTGGGTGATATGGGATGACTTTTCATTTCCAGGTTGATGCTGAGCCCACCTGATTGGTGCCGAATCGTCGAATCGACAGGATTGCAGGAAGGTAACGGTTAGAAGAGTTTGTGGAGATGTAGTCAAAAGAGAAGAAGTGAGGTAATCCTGGGGGGTGAGAGCGACTCTAGGGCTTTGCCTGATCAGGAAATAGCAGCTGGAACTCACAGTAAGAGATCCCACAAGTCTGTGCAGCTGTCACTGTGGAAACAAAGGTGGTTTGGCTGGTTCTTCTGTCTGTTGTGTTTAGTTGGAATACTATTAGCCACATTTTGAATTCCCACATCAGATGTTGTTTTTTATGTTATGATGACATAAAAAAAGCAACATGATATGAAGAAAACAACCATTGTGTGTCGATGATATGATGATTATCAGATTGATTATCAGACCATGATTTACAAAAACAGGTCCTAAAAATGCATTATATATGTATATATAAATATATTATTTTTATTTTTATTAAATGCATATATATATATGTATAGCTTTTTTACTTATATGAACTAAACATCTGTGAGGCACAGTTACTGATCTTATTAAAATATACATTGGCCAGCAGCCATATCACCCTGTAGCCCAAGACTGGTCCCCCACTGAAGCTAAGCAGGGCCTGGTTAGTACCTGGATGGGAGACCTTCTGGGAAAACCAGGTTGCTGCTGGAAGAGGTGTTAGTGAGGCCAGCAGGGGGCCGCTCACCCTGTGGTCTGTGTGGGTCCTAACGCCCCAGTGTAGTGATGGGGACACTATACTGTCAAAGAGCACCGTCCTTCGGATGAGACGTTAAACCGAGGCCCTGACTCTCTGTGGTCACAAAAAAATCCCAGGATGTCTTTCGAAAGAGTAGGGGTGTAACCCCGGCATCCTGGCCAAATTTGCCCAGTGGCCTCTGTCCATCATGGCCTCCTAATCATCCCCATATATACCAATTGGCTTCATTACTCTGTCTCCTCTCCACCAGTAAGCTGGTGTGTGGTGGGCGTTCTGGCGCAATATGGCTGCCGTCGCATCATCCAGGTGGATGCTGCACATTGGTGGTGGTTGAGGAGATTCCCCCCTCTATGTGAAGCGCTTTGAGTGTCCAGAAAGGCGCTATATAAATGTAATTAATTATTATTATTATTATTATTATTTAGGTTTTTATATTTTAAATATTTCATTGCAGTTGCATTGGCTATTATGGAAAATTACAGTTCTTTTTCACTGGAAAATTATAGTTATGCTAGGAGCAACCCAAAGTTAACAGTAGCCTATAAAATTACCACAGTAGTACCGGCAGTCCCCTCATACCACTGATAATGGTGATTTTGAAAGGCAGGTTTTAAGTGGCAAGGTAAATAATGGCATGGTAAATAATAAAATACTGTCATATTTTCCAGCCTGAATATCAGTCTGCTACTAAATTGTATTTATCAAAGGAACTTCTGAAACTACTACTTTCCGATGATATATCACAATACTGTTACACTTCTAGAGTGAGAGTTGACAGTGCTAAAGAATGCTTCCCCCTCTAAGCTGTGATTTTTGTCAATTGAAGATGAACTTAAAGTTTGTGAACCTGCTGAGTGGCTGTGACGCTAATTAGCAAGCCTCGCTAGCTCGTCTTTAGAGCGGCATGTTTAAACTAGCCTGAGCGTGAGAGAGAGAGGGACGGGAAGGGGGGGGGGGGGGGGGGGGGGGGGGTTGGGGGTGAACACATAAAAAGTGAAATGAAAGCTTTGCTTTAAACAACTGATAATGAAGTGGCACTCGGGCCGGACGCACACAGATCCGCTCAGTGTGAAGCAAAGGGGGGAAAAATCTATTATTGCACCGAGCACCTAAAAGCAATCCACACTTATTAATATTTAATGAGCTTTCCTTTATCTTTTAATCAAGTGCGGGAAAAATTGGAAGGAATGAATTAGGCAGAGAAGAAAGGAGAAATCACTTTAATGAAATGAATTGCTGCGTTGTGTCATTAGTGGGCTCTGGAGCGTGATGTTCGGAGGACGGTGGGGGGCACAGGGGGATGAATGAATCTAGCCAAGCATATTTCACTGCGGACCTGTTGAGAGCCTGGAGAATTTCAGGTTAAGGGAGACAGTTCACCCAAAAATGAAAATTAGGTCATCAATTACTCACCTTCATGTCGTCCCAAGCCTTTATGACTTTATTTTTTCCCCCCTTGTAACACAAGAAAAGTTATTCAATTTGGAATGGCATGTGGGTGAGTAATTGATGACCACATTTTTATTTTTGGATGAACCATTCTTGTAGAATAGTGGTGGAATGATGATATGAGGAGATTTAGAGCTGAACTTTCTCTTCTCTTGTTTCCTTTACTACCGTGTAGTCTTGTGGTTCTTACCTCTTTCCCTAACACATATCCAACATTTCATCAGCGTTTCTGCCTTAAACTCAAGCATTTAAGTAAACCTCTAGGATTATCTGCTCACAAATGACTGCATTTGAATATCAACATTCAGGTGAAAAATATAAAATTTTTCAGCTGAATGGTGATATTCAACATATTACTGACAAAGAAATTTAACACAATAAAATACATGGATGGATAGGTAAAGTAGGTGTGCGTGCGTGCGTGTGTGTGTGTGTGTGTGTTTTGAATCTTTGCGTTGATGAGTCAAAAGGGACCATGGTAACTGACTCAGCATGGTGTCAGTCTCTGCTCTGATTGGTCAGCAGTTAGTGTTGAATGTGAAGGTGAGGGGTCATTGCCCCTGACAGTGAGTTGGCACCTGGGTGTTCACACTGTCCAATCTGACTCAACCTCCTGTTGTTCATTCTGTCACCTTTTATAATCTTCAGTTTTGTCGTACATATTTATCCTTTATATAAAGTGTACCGTTAAATCCCTATGGAATTCACAACTCACAGTAAGCCAGAGACTATTTAAATAGAGACATGCCACTTCCTCAATCCTTAATACAACTATATAGGGAAAACCCGTAACGCCAAAGATGGCGGTTGTATGCACATGCCCCGCCCCTCCCGCTGGAAAGCCAATCGTCTGCTTTTAACAGTCAAGCCGGAAAACATTTAAGCCTATCGTCTGGTTCCACCAACGCATGCGCACAGTTGAGGTTTGTGACAGCGGAAAATATGTTACTGTTTGAAAAGGCGGCAGATTTGATATGTGTTAGTCGTGTAAATATTAGACATCCCAAGTCTCCCGGAAGTTCCGGGAGTCTCCCGCAGATTGATAGCGGCTCCCTGATGACCGCAAATTAGTTCAAATCTCCCGGAATCTAGAGCGAGCGAGCAGTAGCGCGCGCACGACAGAGAGCGAGAGAACCCTTGCGCATGCGCAGTAAAAGTATAACCTGTGGGGAAAAAGGCGTTTTAAACCTTATTTTGGGGCAAAGTCATCAAACTTTTTCAGCGATTTTTATCATATTTTATTAGTGTTTGTATACATGCAGTTTTTATGTCCTGGTGACCAGTGAAAGTGCAGTTCTGACTCTCTGCCCATTCATTTAGATAGGAGCCTGGTCTTGTTAGTCCGAAATAGCTGCCCGGAGGCGTTGCCAAGATGGCGGCCGAGTGGCATGACTTGCCTAAAAGGACTTTGAGTAAGCCCTTTTTTCCCTGTTGTAATAAGACCCTTTGAACCAAAGGCATTTTGAGAATTTAAGGCGCTTTCTGCTTTGTCATGCCATCCATTAACAGTTTGATCTCATTTTGAAATCGGTTGTAAGACTTAGTCATCTGGGAAGATTTGAACAGGATTTAGGTCACATCACTTGGGGACTGAGAATCTATCATGAAGGATTTTGCCCCGATGCCTGAGTAAATGTCATGTTGTTTCTATGCGAGTGTATACATTGTATGCATGTGTGTTTATCAGTATCAAAGTGATTCTGAACATCCTTGTGTTATTTCAACTCCATTATCCTTTCCCAGAATGCAACTGGTGTCCTCTTGCTATCCCATGACCCATCATTCAGATGCCCTCTCCCTTCATTTGAATCTCTCAAATCACCTCGGATTGGATGGCTAGTATGGATTATAGATTGTGTATGAAGATTGTGATTGAAGCCGATTGTGTATGAAGCCTGACTGAAGGCAGAAGTCATTTCAAATATAATTTCAACTACAATTTTTGAGAAAAAATAGGAGAGACCTTGCTGCAGCCTGGGCATTGAAAAGAGTCATGTGATCGCGTTTGGTGTCCACCTGAGTTGACGTCCTTCGCCACCGTCGCTTTTTCAATGACGTACGACTCGCATTGACGGGAATATCCGATCTGGCCTCTTACGACGCAAATGCACATATCCGATTCATTAAAGATTTATTTCCACATATGATTGAGGCCTGAAACCGATCTGAGAATATCGGAATCCGTGTGTTTTTTTCCTGCTTACACGTTCATCGGTCATATCCGATCTGTGCCACATGGGAGGAAAAAACTGAAGTGGGACACTTGAACAATGTAATTTAAATGCAGCCTTTATATCTTGCAGTGTGTCTTTATTTCTCACAATTTTACAATTACACTACCCTTCAAACATCTGTGGTTGGTAAGATTTGTATTGTTTTTGCAGACTGATCTCATAAAATTGCGTGTGTATGACACGCCAATTCGTATTTCCATTTTTGGCGTGCTATTAACACGCACAATCGCTTTTCAGCGTGTTTATGAACGCAGTTGACTTAACGTTATTACTGTATATATAAATATATGACCTACCTCCACCCCGTCCCTAAACCTACCCGTCACTGGGGTTAATAGCATTTATGAGTCTTCCCTTACCATCCTAGGAAAAAAAATATCGCTCCCCAGATATAGATCTACATTTTGCTTCGTTTCGCTCGGAAATTTAATGGCGTGTACATATACGCGGAATCACTTGGACATTAATGGCGTAGACATACACGCATACACGCGGATATCTCAAAATGCGTATAGATAACACGCAACTTGACTTGAAAGTGGCGTGTCTGTTTACGCAAAAGTCATGATGTCATGTTGTGTTTTTGAAAGAAGTCTCTTATGCTCAACAAGGCTGTATTTATTTGATTACAAAAACAGTTGTATTGTGAAATAGTATTACAATTTAAAAGTGGTTTTAAATGTTTTTATTTATGTATGTATATTTTAATATATACAGGAAAATATTCATATTATATTTTGCTGCCTAATATTTTCGTGTGAACAGTGATACTTTTTTTCCAGGATTCTTTAATGAACAAAGTTCAAAAGATCAGCATTTATTTTAAATATTTTTGCATCCTTGCTAAATAAAAGTAAGGTGAAAATGGCTTCCATAAATACGAAAGAAGTGTTGTATGTTTATAGTACATTCTTGTCATTTTATCACATTCAAGACTGCAAATTGACAACGTTTGTGGTGTATGTATAGATGCAAAAGTGGTGCAGAAAACACTGTGGGAGGGACGTGTAACTGTCTAACTGTTAGCTAACTTGATTCCTGTCAAAGTGTGTGTGTGTTACAGTGTTTTGTTTTATTCACAAGATCACAGATAGAATCATGATTAGAAAAACAGCGACAAAAATCCATAATGAGTACGTTTAGGTCATAATATGTTTTAGAAACGCGCAGGTCGTCTAAGGGTCAGTGTGGAGTAAGACCTATTTTTATTTATTAGAACACATATTTTGTCCACGTTTTTTTATTTGTATTTACAAGGTTCTATATAAAATAAACTCTCACGCTCCCTATTCAATATCCTTTAGTGGCAGTTGTTTCAGTAGCTGTGATCTTGGAACTGTCATTTGTGATGCTATAAAAGGATCTGATTTTGTTAAATATAGACTCTTGAAGAATTCACAGAGCCATCTTTAAAAGCAGAGAGAGGAGGAGACAGAGGAGAGAACACTCAAAAGATTATCAAAAGATCCCAGTTTTCCATCTTGCGTTACGGAATGTCGATGTATTTCAGCGGCATTGTGTGCCGATCTATAAAGCAGCTCATTGTGAACAGCTGTTGTGCACAGAGGGGATAATGATGATAGCATTTGCATACTTTTATTAATCAAAAAATGTGAATGAGTTACACATGCAAATATGCCATTTGCAAAAGTAAAGCCAGGGGAAGAGACACAAAAGAGGAGAGGAAGAGGAGGACTAGAATCAAAGACTGTTGTGGACCGCTGTGCTGTTGGATTTATCTATCTGTCTATCTATCTATCTATCTATCTATCTATCTATCTGTCTGTCTGTCTGTCTGTCTGTCTGTCTGTCTGTCTGTCTGTCTGTCTCTCCTTCTATCCATCTATATTGTTTGTCTTTCTATCTGTCGGTCAGTCTGTCTGTCTCTCCTTCTATCCATCTATATTGTTTGTCTTTCTATCTGTCTGTCAGTCTGTCTGTCTCTCCTTCTATCCATCTATATTGCTTGTCTGTCTATCTGTCTCTCAGTCAGTCAGTCTATCTATCTGTCGGTCTGTCTGTCTGTCTGTCTATCTATCTATCTATCTGTCTGTCTGTCTGTCTGTCTGTCTGTCTGTCTATCTTCATTTGTTTGTTTGGACGATCATTCATTTGATCCTTCTTGTCTTCCTGTCTGTCTGTCATTGTATCCATCCATCCATCCATCCATCCGTTTCCAAATGGACAAAAAAACAGTCCTTCTATCCATCTATCTTGTTTGTCTATCTATCTGTCTGTCTATCTATCTATCTATCTATCTATCTATCTATCTATCTATCTATCTATCTATCTATCTATCTATCTATCTATCTATCTATCTATCTATCTGTCTGTCTGTCTGTCTGTCTGTCTGTCTGTCTGTCTGCCTGTCAGTCTGTTTGTCTATCTATCTATCTATCTATCTATCTATCTATCTATCTATCTGTCTGTCTGTCTGTCTGTCTGTCTGTCTGTCTGTCTGTCTGTCTGTCTATCTATCTATCTATCTATCTATCTATCTATCTATCTATCTATCTATCTATCTATCTATCTATCTATCTATCTATCTATCTATCTATCTATCTATCTATCTATCTGTCTGTCTGTCTATCTGTCTGTCTGTCTGTCTGTCTGTCTGTCTGTCTGTCTGTCTGTCTGTCCGTCTGTCCGTCTGTCTGTGGGCATCCATGTTTCGCATGTTCAGATGGATTGAAACTCAAACGGTCCCGCCAGGTGGATCAGATAGTTTAGCATATGCTGAAGTGCACGGTTTGAAAACCTGCCGCGCTGGTTTTGGAATCGCATTATTTTCATCGTCTCCTCCTATTTTGCTGCTATCTCTGGCGTAGCCTCTCCAAACACTTGGGGGTCATGCCCATCACATCACTCGCCGTCTGTGGAAGATAGTGTGCGCTGAGAAGAGGTGTGCCAATGCATGTCACATCAGATTGCGCGTGTATCATATTCAGATCAGCAAGGCTAAACTTACTGGATCTGACAGCGCAGACATTCACGGAAGTGTCAAACAGTGCATTTTCTACCTTGCTGGTTTCGCTTTGACGATTTCTAACTCCTTGACACTTCTCTAACCCCCTACCATAGGCAGAAGAAGTCCTGATGCGAACACATGAAAACATGATGTCAATCTAATATGAGGAAATGTGAAAAAGAGAATGTGAGCGTATCGTATTATTATTTGTGTCTGTATTCATGTGCGGTAGAACAAGTTGTGTTGTTGGTTTTTGATCAGTCGTTCCTCATAGTTTGCTGCAGTATAATTCATTCTGAGTGAAACATATCACACTGCCTCAGACACCTTCAGGCTGCTGTTGACCGACCTTCTGCCAAAAACAGCACCCTGTCCCACAAGGCCTGGGTGATAAATTGAGAGCCCCCCAAGACAACTAAACTACTTTCTCAGGAGTGACACTTTAGGTGACTGGACTCAAAAAGAACCTAAGCACAGAATTAATAAACGAAAAAATATGTTTTACGCTCGAAGGGTTCAGTATTGCAGTCACATTTAGGTGAATGTTGTTCTATATTCATGTGTAAAGCAGGACTAGATCTTATGATGTGTTGGAGGTCATAAACTAGTTTTTTGTTATATAGGACACATTGTAGTTTGATTGGTAGTACATTTGGTCTGGCTTCAGATCAAATGAAGTCACACTCAGTTTTCGTTAAAAAAAAATAAAACTATTAAAAAACAGTTTTATAAAATAAAATATTGGATAAAAATTTATAAAACAAAAATTTGAAAATGGTGTCTTGCAACTAACTGAAATAAGTTGAAGTTTAATGCATTAAAAATAAATTGAAACTACTATTTAAAAACAAAAATGAATAAAAATGACGACAAAAAAAATTCATAAACAAATTAAAATGAAAAATGAACATTTAAAGATAAAACTAATTCAAAATAATAAAAATTACAAGATTACAAAAATAATACTAAAATAAAAGCAAGTTTGTATATCGCAATTCTGACTTAACACGCAATTGCAGCTTTTTATCTCACAATTCTGACTTTTTTCTCGCAATTGCTAGTTTCTATTTTGCAATTTTGACTTTATTACTGACTATTCAGTTTTTTTTCCTTACAATTCTGACTTTTTTTCTCGCAATTGCTACTTAATATCAAGCAATTCTGACATTATAACTTCAATTGTCAGTTTATATCTCACAATTCTGAGAAAAAGTCCCAATTGCAATTCATGAAGTCAGAATTGTGAGATATAAACTAGCAATTGCGAGAGAGAGAAAAAGTCAGAATTGTGAGATAAAAAGTCACAATTTTCTTTTAAATTGTTTTATTCTGTGGCGGAAACAATCTTTCATATACTTTTAAATATGTCACATTATACAGAAGGAAAATAGGTTGTATGAAACATTCACCTTGTCTAATCAACATTCATAAAATGCCCTAAAACAATTTTACCCTCAGCGTTACCCTCTCAGACACTTCCCATTCTAAATCTGTCAAGCGTTAAGAGTTCCTGACGTCACTTACAAGGCAGACATAAGGAGAGAGAGGTGGTATATTTAGGCCGACTGGTGAAAGACAGAGAAAGAGATGCAGGCAAAATTTCACAGAGAGAAAAGCCAAAGCCCCCAGAGGTCTTCTGTCAGTCTTTGCATTCGTACCCTCAGCTCTAAAACACATTATTTATTCAAAGTCCCACAATCCACCAGGGAGCAGAGGAACAAAAGCAGAGGGGTTCTGTAGAATAAAGCGCTACACTTTTTAAACACTGACTTTCACAAGGCACCTTGTTTCACACCTGTGTGTATTTTAACTCTCTCACATACTATTCCCTCGCGTTACAGAATGCGGTGCAGAAACTGAGCAATGGAGGTGAAGAAAAGCTGCATGTTGCATTTTTTGAAATAAATAAAAGTGTGTTAAAGGCAACACAACAATAGTACTTGCGTAAGCTTGGGTTCTGTGTAAATAAATTGGGTAACACTTTATTTGACAGGGTCATTGTTACACGTTACATGTGATTACTGTAGTAATAACTATAAATTATGCATAAGTAAGGGTTAATGCTTTTTTTAACCTATAATTAAAACACACAGGTAGGCATAGTTATTTTTTTTTCGCTCATTGTTGTATTAGTCGGCTATGTATAACAGCTAACTAGATGTTTGTTTTGATACAATAAATTGTAAACGGATACTTTGACTGCCTGTTGCTATGGTTACTCACAGCTTGCATTTATTTATTAATTTCGAACGGTAAACAGTCAGTTTCACCAGAACTCCTTTACTAGGTGTCCTCTATCACTTTTTAATGGACACCCTGCAGCCAATCAGAGTCGAGTATTGCCATTGCAGACAGAATTGCAGTCTGTAAATATTACAGACTACTTTTTGTTCGATTTTGAATGAGTTTAAAGCTACACTGTGTAACTTTTTTAGTTTATTCTTAGCTAAAAACACTTAGTTCTTTCAAAAATATATGTGCTCATTAATGTATATTTACTTCGTTCAAGTAATAAAGTATTCTCGTGAGTGTATAATATGCCATTGAAAATACATACGGGTAAGGGGTTCTAATGTCGGTCGCCATGTTGCCCCTCCATCTTGAAAGTACATTAGCCAAAGAGGGACATACCCGTTAATTCAAGCTTCGCCTTTCGCGTTTTAACACTCGATGGCACCGTGTCGAATGTGAAGAGGGGGATTGCTTGAGACTGATATATAAAAACCTGAAAGCCTTTTTGAAAGTCTGTTGCTGATGGAGGATCACTCTTATTCTCGAGGATACGTATCAGAGTCGCCAAGGAAGCGAAAAAGAGTTAAAAGTTAATAAATAAAAGTTACTTTACTAAGATTAGCTTGCATTCGTCTGGGAACCTGATAACTGATGTTAGCAATGAAATGGTAAAGAAATTACGAAAACATAAAACTATTATTCATTTTACATAGATGTCATAACCTATATGTTACCTGACAAATTGAATTACTGCAAATTATAATAGTTTTCTAAAATAACCTCATCACTTGAAGGAACACTCATGGACGAGGTCGAACTGGAAGCCATGTTAATCTTGGACTACATTGGCCACCGTAGGAGTTAAAACGAAATCGGAATTGAGAGGAACAGAAACTAATATTCCCTGGATGGTCATATACCTTTTCACCGCTAGATGGGGGTAAAAATCACACAGTGTAGCTTTAATCAACGAAAATCAATTGGATATTTCTTGGCTTTTGAGATCCATCTATATGCCAACGTCCTTTGCAAGATGAAAGGAGGAATGTGTGAATGAATGATGAGGAAAGGAGGAGGGTGGTCAATATTAGAGTGTTTAAGACTTTTTAAATGAGACTTCTTCTTTTTTTTTTTTTTTTTGCACTAATGGAAAAAAGAGTGGCCAGGGACAGACAGAAACAGTGATCCAGAGAAAGGACTTTGTAATTAATTTATGTAGCTGTAATGGAAAGAATGTTAAGTTCTGAGAGGTAAAATCTCTAAAAAGGTTTTTATATCACATTTACACAGCATTAAAGCGAAAAGGAATAGAAATGGAGAGAGGTATAAAAAGACAAAGACAAAAAGCCATAGAGACAATGATATATAGCAACAAAAATACCTTAAAAGAGAAAGGATTTATTAATTTATGACTGCTGAGTCCAAAACTTAAATTGGCCATCCAGATTTTCTTTTTTTCCCCCCTGCTATCTGCCTCATATGGCCTGGTCTCACTCATTTCAACAGAGGTGTCAAAAGTATTCACATTCGTTACTCAAGTAGAAGTATAGATACTAGGGTTTAAAAAGACTTCTGTAGAGGTTGAAGTATCAACTCAAGCTTTTTACTCAAGTAAAAGTGTAAAAGTAACTGGTTTCAAAACTACTTAAAGTATAAAAGTAAAAGTAATGCAAGGAAAAAAATGCCATTAAGGACAAAAGCTTAGGCCGTGCCACAGGGGCCTATAGTGCACTACCACCTCCTTAAAAAACATGTTTTCTAAAGGCCATCACTATAACGTTATATTAAAATGTTAATTTTGAAAAATTTGGGATGTACTACCTGTTTCAGCCGCATATATGCCCATAGAAAATGAATTTCAGCCCAATTTTAAAGAACCATACTACTGAGCATTAACATGTGTTTCATGGAGCGGAAGATATGATGACTAGTTGCCTATAAGTATTGTAATTTGTGCAAAAAGTCAAACTTCAGAGGCATGTCATATCGGAATGGCTTATACTTCTCTTTAATTCTGTAATGTTACAGGTAACTAATAAAGACAAGGAGGCAGTTTAACAGAGACTTAACCTTACTCCTTTCATAGTGCAATGCAATAGTGCAATACTGTCTTACTCTTGTTCCTTGCTTTTTGAAGAAGCCATACACGTCTGCATCTTTCATTAAAGGGATATAGTTCACCCAAAAATGAAAATCATTTAAATCAAACCAGTTTCTTTCTTCTGCTGAACACAAAAGAAGATATTTTGAAGAATGTCGATAACCAAACAGCTGATTGTAGCCATTGACTTTCATTGTAGGAAAAAAAAATACTATGGAAGTCAATGGCTACCATCAACTGTTTGGTTATCGACATTCTTCAAAATATCTTCTTTTGTGTTCAGCAGAAGAAAGAATCTGGTTTGAAACAACTTGAGAATGAGTAAATGATGACAGAATTTTAATTTTTAAATAAGTGAACTATCCCTTTAACAGAAATTAACTGTTGGTATAAATGTTTTGCATCAATACTGTCAAGTTTGTCCTGTTGGACTCGACAATACTGTCAAGTGTCACTTGTGTTCATTGAGACATGTTTTCAGGGTCCTAAGTGCACTGAAACTTCTTTCAGTCCCGCTGATGAGACTGGGATGACAAGGTTTCAACTTGATTAAACAGGCCTCTCATTTCAACAGACCAAGCAATGTTATTTTTTCATGTTTTATGGGGACTTTACATAAACATAATGATTTTTATACTGTACAAACTGTGTATTCTACCCCCCTACACTAACCCTATCACAGATAACTCGCTGCATTTAAAAAAAAACTTAGTCTGATTTACAGTGGTGGAAAGAGTACTGAAAAAGCATACTCAAGTAAAAGTACTGTTACTTGTCAAAAAATGTAGTGAGAGTAGAGTAAAAGTACCGGTCCTAAAAACTACTCAAAGTCGGAGTAAAAAGTAGCCCTTTTAAAAGTACTCAAGAGTAGTGAGTATTATGCTATGAATGTTAGTCCACCTTATACCCTGCAAATTGAAAATGTAGCTTACTCTTTTATCACAGATTCATAGAAAAAAAGAAACAGTATTTCAATATTTCTCCAACAGTTTTATTTTTGACTGCTAGCACTAAAAATACAGCGTTTCCCCTACCATTGTATTGGACGACCCCCGCCCCCCTAAAATGCTGATCAAAATCCAGTCATAAAAAAGGAATTTATAACTCGGAATTTCACGGAATTTGTCAATTTTTGAGGAATAAATAGAAAGCAGTTCAGTACACTTGAAATCAAATCGCGATATAGAGTGCGTGTGTGTGAATATTAAACAATTTAAATACGAATCCTGCATGTTCTGTGTGAATGAATGGTGCAGCCGACGCGCAGTTTCATTTACCACACACACACTGAAGCACGTGTGAGGTGTGACGCTTGCGCTGTTTTTTTTTTTTTTGCCTATATGAAGACACAAATGCATGAACTTCCTCCAGGCTCAAGATCCACTCCGAAAGTCACTTCGTGAACAAAATAAATTGGCGCCAGGTGTCTCGAAGTCTGTTGATGCTGGTTTGATGCAAAGTTTTCCGCGCGCGATCAGGGTTGCCAGATGCCAGCAAGGTTTTCCAGCCCAAAACCTCGTCAAAAACCGCGAGAATGCACAAAAAACCGCCCAAATTATTATTTTTGTTTGTTTTCTCGTTTAAACATATTGCAATTATAAACAAGCTTTAAAATGACCCATTGGTCGGTGTAGGCCTACTTTTGCGTCCATTCGTTTTTCCTTTTTTAACCCGTAAAATTAAAAAAAATGAACGGTGGTTGTATTTTTAAAACGCAAAGTTGAACACCAAAATTTTAATTTGAACTGTAGGCCTATAACGTTACACCAAATGCTGCGCAAAAATATATATAGCCTATATATTGACGTATTTTCCGATTTCTGTTAATGACTTTTTGCCCCTTTATTAAACATTTAAAATATTCACAAATATGGACAAAATGGTTTTCTAAGGCCAAACTTCTAAGGCTATAGATGATTTATAGGCTATTAACAATAATAAATGTTTCTGAAATGTAACGAGGCATTTTAATTGTTTATTAATAAACTAGTATTTTCTAAATCGGCTGGAAACATCTCCGCTGTAAAGCGGATGCGCTCAGATAAGAAATTCACATGGATTAGCTACATAATCAGACTGTAGGCCTATTTGCTTTCGATGCGAATTTGTTCGTTTAAAAGAGGACATTTCAAGCTTTAGCCTACATAGGCTATATTTTGTTTCAGTTCATTTTTGAGACGCGATCCAGTTCACGGAGACCATAAAAGAGCGCGACTGATTGTTTTATTTTATTTTACAAAAGCACAACGTTTTCTTGTTATTGAGTTTACACAAATAAAAGTAGTTGCGAATGATGTATTTTTTATTTTCTATGACCAGAAATGATAGAGTAGCCTACTATTTTAAGTTGTTTCCACTGTAGATAGAAAAACGCAAGTGTTCGCGCCCGCGCCTCCGTGCCGCGTAAGCACGCTTCACACTCCACACAAACCCTTGCTTGGAAATGCGTCAAAACCTGTGTTCATTTGTAATAATCTTAGCCCTGTATTATTATTGTCTAACCAGTAGGCTATTATGACTAACATTTGACAATTGCTTTGTTCCTTTTTTGGAAGCGTCTTCTAGCCAAACTGTAGGCTAATAATAATGACAATTATTATTTGCGTTTATAACTATAAATGAGTTCACTTAAGACAGCAATATGTTTATCATAAAATAATGTATTAATGTTTTATTTTTATATAACCTAACATTTAAAGTTTTTGAATTGTTTTTGTTTTAGGTTAGTCTGCTTATATTATACGCTCCGGAGCTTTTTCCTTTTAAAATTTTGACTTTAAAGATACAAGTGAAGTAAATGTCGTTTTTTAGAAAAGTCAAGAAATTATCAATTTTGAAAAATAAAGTTTAAACACAATGGTATCTGTGCAGCCGGCCGCCGCACCTAAACAGCTGGCCTGGTTGAATCAGCCGGCACAGACAAATCCGCGAGTATAGCTACATTTTACAGCGGCCTATCCGGTTTATAAACTGAGACGAATTGCGAAAAAGGTTTTTTTTTTTTTTCTTTTTTTTTTTTTTTTTTTTTCACAGGTGACTTCCCGGGCTCAGTAGGCAATCATCTAAATGTTCCAAGTCAACGCAAATAAAATTGAGAAATAAAATTTCGTAAAACGAAATTTGATTTTCAATTAAATATCTAAGCATTGTATTAAAGGAAAATAAGTCTGTGAATATATTGTTTCACCAGTCTAAAAACGAATAAAGAAGAAAGCATGTTTTTAGTTAAAAAAGGAACAAGGAATGGACGCAAAAGTACACCAAAGGTAGTGGGAGGGAGTGTCTATTGTGAGTTTAGAGGGGACGCACGTCAGCCAGAGCTGTAGTGGTGAGTGAGTGAGTAAAGCCGCCTTTCCACTGCACACGATATTCGCATACGATTGTCGCATTTCGCCCCCTAGTGTCAGTCGCACGGAACTTTGAAATTGGTCGTGAACCAACCGTTACCCTCGGCTTTTCACAATGGTAAAATTAATGATGAATGTAATGCATGCATGAATATATCCACACAAAACAAATGACCCTCAATACATCTACAATAAAAACAATAGATTTTACAGAGCTAATCAATATAAATATTGATTTAAGAATTTTA
>CM060602.1:35049617-35127117 GCA_030578255.1 Tiaroga cobitis | reverse complement strand
CTGAAGGAAAGAGAGAGAAAGAAAAAAATCCTTATTTATTCATTTTATTATTATAGCAAAATAAAATAAAATACCACAAATGGGTAATTTACTTCAAAGAAGTAAATTGACTTCAATTTACTCAAAGAAAGACAAAGTCTCGCTCACCTTTAAAGTGAAAAAAAAAACTGAGCCATATTTCTGTTTATTTTCTGCTACTAATATATTGCTTTCAACAGTCCAAAACGAGTGGAATTAATTTGTCATAATGTCAAATATCTGATGAAGTCAATGCATGTGGAATAACGTACACATGGCCTGGGAATTGAGAGCTGAAAATGTTTCCTGTCATGTGGAAAGGCAGCAATTAACAGGGGATTTCATCCCTTGTAAGCTATAATTGAGTTCAGGATGAGAAATGCAGGAGACATTTCAAATCCACCCTGGCCTACAGCCTCAATCTTGAATGTGAGTGTGTGCACTTAAGGAGGACAGATCCCAGGGGAGCCGTTTTTTGGTTTGTGTTGTTTTGTCGCCGAGCTGCGCTTCTCAGAACATGTTAAATGTTGACATGTGTTAAATGTGTCTCTTAAAAACAGACAGTGACTGATACGGGGTTTTTTGACTTTGTTTGACACAGAGCTGTCATATCAGTAGTGATGTGTACGTTCAGTTTCAGTCTTCCGCTTCTATTTCTGGCTGGTGTACCTCCATTATGCCATGCTACCTCAGATCAGGAAGTCTGGAAGCTAGACGAGCGTTGTGGTCAGAGAAGTTTCCAGAACATGCTCTTGTTCTTGACCTCAGCTCAAAGTTTTTTCTTTGATCAAAATGGCTGTAAATGTGTTGCAGTTACCAGCACATTTCCTCCAAAGGCAATCAAAACAGAAGGTTAGTCTCATGGAATATTTATACTAAAACAGAAATTTGGTATTTTTACAAAAATAGTTCACACAAAAAAGAAAAATATGTTCTAAAAGTACAGTTGTGTCATTGAAAACCTGTATGATTTTCTTTCTTCTGTGCAGACATTGTTATTTTAATATTATTTATATGCTGCTATAGTATTTATTATTATTTTGAAATCATTTTTATTTTAATATTTTCTGTTTTCATTTTAATTTTCATTTAAATTTTAGTAATTTTGTTAGGTGTTTTTATTTATATATATATATATATATATATATATATATATATATATATATATATATATATATATATATATATATATATTCTGATTTAACTACTTTTAAGTTAAATTTTAAAAAAATAAGTTTGAAAAGTTCTTCGTCTAATATTTAGTTAACACTTTACATAAGGTTTCATTTGTTAACATTAGTTAACTACACTAATTACCACGAACAACAACGAACAATATTTCTGCTGCATTTATGAATATTAGTTAATGTTTACTGATACATATGTAAGATCAAAATTTGTATCTCTTAACATCAGTTAATACACAGTGAACTTTCATGAACATGATTTTTTTTTACTATAACATAAAACAAATAAGACTTGTGTAAAGTGTTACCGATATTTATATATGTCTTTTGTCTTTTATTTCAGCTTTATTTTAATTAACAAAGACATTTTGTAATAGTCTTAGCAAATAACAACAATGAAAGAAATGTACAGGTTTCTTTTTTTATTTTTATTATTATTATATGGCTACTGGAGATTTCAAAATTAAAGTATTAAACTACAAATTATAAAACCATTTGGATAAAAACACAAAATGCATAAACATAATATAAATACATAAAATTGTTTATATGAATCATGCGCTATATCCAGTCTTCTTAAAGGTGTAGTATACTAAATGTAGGCCTATATTACTTTCTTTTATGGGATAATTTTCATTTTTGGGTGAACTAGCACTTAAAGTAATATGATAGCTTTGAGTGGTGAATCAGACCGAAATGACTAATTCATTGAAATGATCGGATTTATTGATCTTTAAAAGGATCCAAAAAGACACACACACACACCTGTAGGAAGATATGCCTTTGATCCGTATGTAGACTATTGTTCTAGTATCTGCTGTCATTCTACTCTGAGACTCCAGATCCATGAGAGATCTTAAAAGCATTAGTGGGGCGGATGGGTGCATAGTTAATTAGAGTAAGATTAACGCGACAGCACTCAGAAGTGATCTGTTTGATTGAAACCACTTCCAGATCTGTGTTAACAACATGTCTGATATGCTCATGCGGAGTTGTTCAAGGTTGTCCAATTGCTCCACATTGACAAAGATTCGAATGCACTTGAGATTTTCCATCTTTCCAATCACGCTGCTCTTTCTTGTTTTTAAATGACACACATTTTCAAAAATTATCATGAAATCCCAAATTTTTACTTTATTTATCTTTAATTGTACTCGTCTCTGCTTTACTTATTGTGGGAGAAATGAGTGGTGCATTGAAATAGTAACCTAAAAACAGCGGGTCACTGTCAATTTACTCATTTACCAGACGACTGCCTCTTTCCTTTTTCACATTTTCTATTTACCTCCTGTACCATTGCCTCAGAGAAGTAAAATAATGTGCCAACCATTGGCAGGAAAATAAAAATGTGTTAAACTGCCTCCTTTCTCTAAATGTCGGCATTCAGGGTGCTAAAATACTCTCTGCCACTTTCCAGAAATATGGTTCAACCTAAAGGCCTTGCAGAAACTGAGTAATTTGAGGACTGAGGTGCATTTTGTTTCCACTTGTGTTTGTCATTCTTTATACATTTTTGTATTGAAGTAAGGCTCTTAAAGCTCCAGTAGGTAACTTTTGAAAACATGTATTTGCTAAAACTGTCATTATGTCCTGACAGTAGAATATGAGACAGATAATCTGTGTAAAAATCAAGCTTCTCTGGCTCCTCCCAGTGGTCCTATTGCCATTTGCAAGAAATACACGCTCCCGGTCAGAAACAACCAATGAGAGCCAGGAGGAATGTCTTAGCAGTGTCAGTCACGCTCGTGTACGCGCTGATCACACCCCTCTCTTGCACAGCGCGAGCGCCGGAGCGCGAGCCGTCGTTCAAACTCAAGATTGCCGGCGTGCTGCAGCTGTGCTTATGACGGAGAAACAACCTAAACTGCCAATTCTCCAGTGACACCTGCTCATAAAACAAAGAGTTAAAAGGAAAAAGACTGATGACGATAAACAACCGAAAAAGAAAGAATTACACAGAGCCCATTGACTCGGTGTCAAAACTCTAGCCGCATAACATGTAGATAAAATGTCACGCACTCTGCTAAGCAACAATTGAAACCTGCTAATTCACTGGCTTGTCATGTTGCTGAAATAATGTACTAGCACACCTTATCTAGCATTATATATCGCTAGAATAATTACTTACATGCTGTAACGTTAGTTACCGTTATATTAACGTTATCTTACTAGCTATTTATAACTTATAGAAAGAGTGCAACGTTATAAAGTTACATGTAGGCTATTGGAAAATACATAATGATTTGAGGACCAAGTTTGTAGTCAAAGTATGGGCAGGCCATAGTCAATGTAAAGCATATTATTGACGTTTAGTCCCTATTAGTGAATGTGCCATATAACTTTTTATCCGCCGTCATCGGTGGCCCTGTTTACTAGCCTGCGCGTTCACGACAGGCTCCGCTGTGGAGGACGAGCTGTGGAGGGAGGGCTGTAGTGCACAATAGAGCAAGGGGGTGGGACCTGGAAGTTGTGCTTGTTCAAATTTTCAGGCTAAGTCAACGTTTTCTCAAGACTCCCTACTGCAGCTTTAAGGCAGCAATTTAGTATGTGGAAGTTTGTCGTAATTGTGTCCTGAAAAACAGATCGACATACATGAAGTTATAGAACATGGTGCAAGTTTTTGATCATTTGACAAGGATTGATTTAAGGATAATTCTAAATCGTTTAATGGAATATTTCTGTTTTAAAACTAACAAAAGTCTCTGGAGGAAGGATGAAACTGATGCCCATATGGCTTTTGAGGCTTAAAAAAAAGAACGTTGTAAGATGCCAAAAGCGGGTAAGCAAGCCAGGTTAATGCGCATTGGCAAAAAGTAGCACCTTGGCAAGTGTGTAGTCATTATGGCATTGTGTCCTGGCAAGAACGAGAGTATTTCTTTCTGGAGTTGTGCCTTGGGGTTGATCACAGCTCTGGTCCTAGAGGCTAGTTTGGCTGGTCTTCGTTCTCACCACTTAGGAAGGGTATTCAAGTAATTCACATCTAAAGAGGTGTTATAATCTCTTATCATTAAGCAGTGACCGTTAAGTCAGGAGCTTGGGGATCCCTCTCTGAACTCAACTTGTGGCATTACTTGCGTCGATACACCTACACAACTGTTCACTAATGTGGATTTCTTTTAATTCCAGTTCAACTTATTGTGGGGTGTGTCCAATTTAGTTCGATTTTACACTCATGATTTGAATTGCAATTCGTAAATTCTGAATTGTGCTTCTCTTTGCATCTCACCTTCCTGAAAAAAAGGTAATCTCTGCTTCAGAAAGCCTGAAACCTGTAGAGAAATAACTTTTATCTCTTCCAAATGAAGCCGTGTGTGGTGTACCACCTCTTACCCTTTTGTGTTTTGAAGAAAGAGAGCTTAATGTATAATCAATTCCCATAGAAATGGACTTTCTCACACAGGTAATTAAAAGCCAATAGAAAAGCACTGTCCATGCATAACATCTGAAGGTCAGATTAACAGCCAAATAGATCAGGCCCGGTCACGTCCGTCCACCCATTCTGACTGTGAAATGGATTAACGAACACCCCCCCCCCCCCCCCCCCCCCCCCCCCGCTCCCCAATAAAGATGCGGGCTCATTGATTCACATTGCTGAGTGTCAATTTGTCCCTTGACTGAATGAGTCTTTGCGCAATTATCCAAGACATGCTGCATAAGGTATGGTTTAATTTCTGTTTGCTGAGGCTAAAATCCATTAAGTCATCATTTACATGTGGATAAGACTATAGGGGAGGGAAGGGGAGGGGAGGGAAGGGGAGGGGAGGGGGGGAGGGGGGGGGAGAGAAAAAAGCTCTCCGGTCCCGTTCAGTCTCACGTTCCAAATGTGGTTTTGTCATTTTTAAGTATGTGGAAAATAATATTTTTTTGACTGGAAATGGTACATTCGTAGCTCAAGAGAATCATTTGAGATGAATTATTTGAACCCTTCTCTGGATATTTCTCCCACAGGAATATGATTAATGTGCATTTGTGATTAAAGCTGAATATCCTTCGCCGGGTTGTGATAGTTTTGATTTATTCCTATTTCTTTTCCAATTTCTCACGTCATCTCTCTCTCAAAATACAGCACATGGCTGAAAGTATGCAGACACCCTTCTAATTAACTTTGTTCGGTTGGTCCTCTTAATTCCAGTAAAGATAAATCTTAATGCTAGGGCATACAATGTCATTATAGAGTATTCTATGCTTCCAATTTTGTGGAAATTATTTGGAAAGGACCCTTTTCTGCCATGTGCACATAGCAAGGTCCATCTAGAAATGGTTTAATGAGCCTGTAATGGATTGGAAGAACTTCACGGATCTGCACAAAGCCCACACCTGAACCTCTTTTGAACACCTTTGGGATGAACTGGAATGCCCAATTCATGCAACTACATTCATGCTGGAAAGCCTTTCCAAAAGAATGAGAGCTGTTTGGTTGGACCAACTCTCTATTAATATCAATATTTTTAAAATTAAATGATGTTTTATTTGCAAAATTCGGGTGGAGCATTTTCAGATAATCTACCCAATCGGGACGAGAGCTGGCTTATATATTGAGCCGACTTAGGTCTGTTCCACAACAGTTTTCCCAACATCCCTTCTTCAGCCCAACTCATCACAGTTGATTATTCCTATTCCAGCAAGGGGTGGGTGGGGTGAAGGGGACTCTGAGTTTGGTCCAAAATCCGAGCTCGCCCTCTCTTTGGACAGCACACCAAATATGCATATTTTACACTGATTATTTATCTGATTATATGTAAGTCTATACTCAAGAAATGCTCAACAAGAATATATTGTGCTGTATCTTTTTCGTAGACCACCAGATTTATTAAACAGGGCAAATTACCAAAGTAAATTGACTAGTGTAAACCTTAGTAAATCACCTTACAATACTCTCCTCCCATTCATTTTACCCCTCCGCAAAAATATCCCTGTCCATGCCTTTTCAACGCTAATTTTTCACTGCATGTCTTTAGTAAATCCTGACAGTAGTTTTTTAACGCCAAAAGAGGGTTTGCTCTGGAGCAAGCTGTTAGTAAATCTGGCCCATAGTGTAGTATGTTATGACTATCTTCAAGAAAAGATTTGTATTGCTTTTGTGTTCGTTTATAAAGATACATTAGGAATCAAATCAATCTAAAAATGACAGAACTACAGGCATGAAGCCATTTAATTGTTCTGTCCTTGGTATTATATTTACCGTTACCTTTCTCTCATTAGCTTCGGTGATCACAGGCCACATTACACGCTCATTAACTGCAACCCATAAAAGATTCATATATTTTTTAATGAGGACATTTGCTGTTGTGTTGTATTGGCCTCATGCTGTTGCTCCAGTGGATGGCAAACAACACAACTTTTTTCAGTTTTCACCCTGTTCTTTTGACTCTTTTGGTTCAAGAAAACAGTGTTGTTGTTGTTGTTGTTGTTGTTGTTTTTTACACAGTCAAATACAGTAAGCAGAGCTTAATCCTTAGTTAATGGCAGCAGAACTCTGAAGTGAGAGCCAGCTACAGCGCTAATCTGAGTAAGCAAATATATAATCCTTTTTGTTTTTTCTCGTTCGCCTTTAATTTATAACTCTGCTGCATTTTCATATCAAGCTGTGTTTTACCTTTGCATTGTTCTTAGTTTAGTGAACTTCCTGTAGACAGCTTTGCTGTTCCATAATTCCTTAATTAAAAAGTTTCTCCCTTGGAGAGAAGAACTGCCTTAATTAGCCCAGACTAAATGGCTGAAATAACTTTGCCGTGATTCGCGTGACCTTCCCAGCATCACGTTTGTGCTCTATGAGGCGCCTGGCCTACAGTCTGTTCAATGACCCTCGGGTGCACAGAAACCCAATGCACCACACACTTGTGGACATCACAAGACCAAATCAGGTGGATTGTCAATAACTTTGCAGTTTGCAAGGTTTGTGGAATCAAATCTAAATAGCGTGAGCATACTTTAAATTGAAAACATTTAAAAAAAATATGTATACAAATATTTTACTAAAAAATGTTATACCACTCAAGTTTATTATGCTCACCGAGGCTGCATGTATTTGACCAAATATATGGTAAAAACGGTAATATTTTAATATATTATTGCAATTTTAAATGATTGTTTTCTGTTTTAATATATTTTAAAATGTAATTCATTCCTGTGATGCAAAGCTGAATTTTTAGCATCATTACTCCAGTCTTCAGTCTCACGTGATCCTTCAGAAATCATTCTAATATTCTGATTTGCTGCTCAATAATTTTTTTTAAAACAGTTGCTTACCAGTGCTGTTTTTTAGGAAAATGTATTTTTTTTTACAGAATTATTTGATAAACAGAACGTTCAAAAGAATAGCATTTATTTGATTTTTTTTTTTTATTATAAATATATTCACTGTCACTTTTGATTAATTTAATGCATCTATTCTTAATATCAATTAATTTCTTTATACAATGGTAGTGCATTTAAGTTAGTCTTTATCCTGATAATCCAGAATCTGGGTCTACATATGTACATACACAATTTACACATATTGATATATATATATATATATCAATATGTGTAAATTGTGTATGTACATATGTAGACCCAGATTCTGGATTATTTAAAAGACTGATATATATATATATATATATATATATATATATATATATATATATATATATATATATATATATATATCAGTCTTTTAAATGCTCTTAAGCATGTTTTTTTTTGTTGGGTATACCGGAACAATAATCTGTTATCTCCTGTATTTCCCGTATCACTGGCTAATAAGCTTATAGAGAACAAGTCAATTTTGATTCCCGACCAAAAAAGAAATAGAAAAGATTGATTCCCATCCAAAGTCCCAAGTCGCTCTGACAATAGCTCTGCCTGGAATGATGTTTTTGATGTGTGTAATCTGACGGGCTGTTGCTTCTGTGGTGTTGTAGGGCTCTTTAAAACTGGATGATGCTGTTTGATCATTAGACGGCTGTGGTTGACACCGGCACAGACATTTACTGAAGTCTCTCTTGTAACCTGGAGCGCCTCTCTCTGTAGTTCTAGCAAACTAACAGAGAATCCTTCAGATAGCTGTCAATTATGAGCTTTCCAAACAGTGCAGACCCGAGCAGTGTATTGGGATTGTATTAGAAAGAAATTGCTGGGGAGAGAGATGGATACAGTTTTTTCAATATTATTATTAATGCACGCTATGTCCATTTCATATGTACATTGGTCTGGTTTGTTTGGCTGTTTGTATCTCATCCCTTCAGGCTTGCATTATCAGAATTGTTGTCCACATCTGTTCACAGGCAGTGTAAAAGCCGCAAGGCTATATCACGAGGCCCGACTGTGCCATTTATCATTCCTCTTGCCTTGAGCAAAACTTTGCTGTAGGATAATGAAATGTCTGGTGTTGTGTTGGAGGTGGACAAGCATCTAGTGTCATTGTTAAATGTTATTTTTATTCTTTTCTTTTCTAACACACTGTTTGCCCTAGCGATTTGTCTCCTCAGATTAGCCGCATATCAGTTTTCGAATGTGAATCCTTGTGTCTGTGTAGCGCGGTTGGATATTTAATGAAACCGGTGCCAAAACAGCTATCAGAGTGAGTTATTTGAGCCGGGAGTCTTGGCAGCCAAAGGGTGCTATCTCGAGGACATCTCCTTGATCTATGAAGGAGAGAGACGATCAGGAAAGGCGATTTTCAATGGATTTGGAAAAGCCTGAGCAGTGCATCACACCATCCGAAAGCAGCCACATTAGGTAAACGGTGACTGCGGGGAGACATCCAGACCCCAGGCGTGCAAAGAGGGCTGTAGATCAGATTCCACAATGCAGATGAATAGGGACTGACATTGGGAAAAAATTTAATTAAACGCTAGCTTTTTCAGAGCAAAATTAATCACAGATAGCTTGCTTTGACACAAGTCAAAATGAATGACGTGATGCCTTTGAAACAGATGTGGTTAATATTTTCACTGCAGCCCTTAAGCCGGAGTATTACGATTTCTGTGTGGTGTGTGTGGGCTTTGTTTTCAGAAAAAAATCATGTCAAGTTTGATATTACAACTTTTTGGAGGAGCACAGATATAGAAATATTCTGATGTGTCTTTTTTTCTCTCTCTCTTTCTTTTGCTCTTCATGATACTTTCAATTCATCCGGTGACCGAATCAAGGTAAGAATCATTCAATATTTCATATAATTAACATTGGTCATATAACTTTTTTTTAAAACAGCATTTGCAGTTTCGCATATCTGAAGGTTATAGTGTGTGTGAATGTGAAGAGTTTTAATTAATGATCGACTACAATATTTTATTCTGTAGATTATATGAATCACATTTCTTTTGCCTTACAGAAGCTAGGGCTGATAACTTTTTCTGTAGGTCTTCTTTTTTTTTTTTATGTGTATTTGTACAGTATGTGTGCATGGCTGCCAGTATTCTAGCCAGTCAGAAAACAAACCAATCATAAATACCCTCTTGACTGTAAACCAGAAATACTGCGCATTCAGATTTTGTAGCAGATCAAAATAATTGTTGTAGCAGATAAGAGCTTTTTGATAAGAGCTTTCTGAATTTGTAGTAAATCCTATTGTAGATGACCTCAAAGCTAAAAAAAAAAAATAATAATAAAAAAGTTTAATTTCATGGGGTTTTAAAATGGCCCTCAACAGAGAAAGATGCAAACAGACTTCTTTGATATCAGGTTGGCTGGCATGTCTTTGGAGGGCGGAGTTTTTTGTTTTAGAAAGGTCATGTGGTTGAGGTTAACAATTCGGCTGAAATCCCTTACAGTACCTTTAACGCGTTAAAGTCATTCTTACACGTCTATATCAGTGCATGTAAATGTCAGTCGACCGACATATACCGCTGGTTTAGCTGGAACTCTGCAACAGTAGTGCACTTGAGTCACAGTTCCCATGCCAATACTCCCAATGCTGTCAGAACGCCTTTTCCTCCACGCTGTAAGTGTGCATTCTGTTTGTCAGGCTGAAAGGTAGATCCATAACAAACGGCAGACAGAATCTCCTCGCCTCTCCTGCAGCGCAGTGCATGAATGGCTGTAGACGCTGACAAGCGTCATGTTCGACCAATCAAAGCGCTCACTGACAGCTTTGACACGCCCTTCATCCCGTGCCGTGCCCCCGTGTCGCGCTCCTGCCCTGAATCTACAGGTGCAGGCGGTTGGAGGTTTTAAAAGCCCGGAGAGCTTCAAATATGGCTTTCATTTGTTTAAATTTTTTGTGTTTTCTGGTTATGCCGAAGGTAACGTTGTCTGACTTTGTGCAACGTTTGATCTCCGTCTCTGCTCTAATGACTCCAACAGCAAAACGCAACGTCGACAAGAAGCCTCAGAAGCATATTTAATGTGAAAGGACGGGAAAATGAGGACAGAAACATAACGAAAGCTGAATATGAGAACTCATCACTGTGCATCGGCCTTTCTGTCTGCCATATCCATTTGAGGACAAACAACAACAAAAGCCTGTCAAATTGGTATATAAACGTGCTGGGATTATGGAACATTATAGTTTGGGCCTTGACAGATGTTATACTATCAAATGAGGCTGTCTTTGGTGGGGTTTTGTTGTTGTTGTTGTTGTTCTGTCGAGTATCTCATTCTGATCAAATGCGATTACACTGGTCATGACACATATGGTTGTACTAGTCACCATTCTGTTGGTCTTAATAAGGAGGATGTAATCCCCGTTTCATCTGTTCGTCCCTAATGGTGCAAATGGGGGTCGGCTCGGGATTTGCCTGCCTCTTCATCTGATGTAATGCATCTGCAACACCCCAAACCCTAACAGTGGCCACCACCAAATGTGAGAACTTGCTGAATTCAGCAGGCCAGACAGACTTCTCAGACCGACTGGAAATCACATCTGACAAGGCAAGACAGTGAGGGAGAGACTTTGTTTGTGGTGCTTTAAGTCTAGTTTTCTGTTTGCTTTCATCTCTGTGCACCCACTATCAAACCCAAAAGAAGGAAAAGAACACAAGGAGGATGAAAAGAAAGAACTTGAGATTAAAGGGGAGGAAAATAACAACAGTATGTGGATTACAGGAGATTTGTTTGAGGAATGCATGATAGCCCGTCTCATCCTTTTATCGGCTTGACTGAGATTGTATGTAATCTTAAGGAGAGAGTGGGGGGGGGGGGGGGGGGGGGGAATGAGAGAGGATGGGAAAGAAAAGGAGAGAGAGGGGGGGGGGGGGGGGGGGGGAATGAGGGAAATGTAGAGTGAAAATAAGAGGTCTGTTTGTTCGCCATGAAGGTAAACTTTTCTTCAGGCATCTCTAATGGGTGAAACTATCAAAAACCTGTCCAGAACATGTCTAGGTCATCCCATATGAAAAGAAAAGAAATGAGTTGTAATGAAAATACTGATAGTGACACGTACATATCAAATATCACTCACAAGTTCACAAGACTGAAACCAAGCAACTTCCCCTTTCCATTCACATAACAAAGATTATGGAGTATGTTTTAGAAGAAAATGCTATTATACTTCAAAAATGTATGTATGTTATTTGCAAGATCTTTGTAATTATTTGTGACATTTACTAGCCATTTCTGACTGAAAATTGTTTCAAAGTAAATCCTGCACCAAAATTTTGTCCTCACCACTTTTTAATTTCCATATCTCCTCCAGTCCCTTCTAGATATTGAGCTTATGGCATCAGTGACTACCATCTCCTTGAGCTTTGAGTTCTCTGAGGGAGGTCAGACTCCCCTGACAGTGGCATCCACGAGCTAGATAACCACTCTTATAAGTTTGATCCTATGGCCACACTCTTAAAAGACCTGTGCTAATAACTGCAAATTCATCACTATTCAATCATGAAGTGAAGTTAAAGCACTCTCAAATCTGATTTAATTGTATGTCTATGGGATTCTATTGGCTGATTTATAGTTGACCGTGCGACACATATCTGCTCAGTGTTTACAGTGTGACACTAGAGAAGATGCTATATGATACAGCAGGATCAAGTAAAGTGTCACAAATTATTCTCTCTTCGCTTTGTCATTATTTGTGTGTCTCTGGAAGCTTCTGGGTCCATTCTCAGTCGGTTCAGGGCCTCGCTGCCAGTCCCGCAGGCCTGTGCCAACAACATAAACATTTTAGTGACAAGGACGGTCGACTGTTTACTGACGAAGCAAAAGTGTTACTGGCACCGGCCACTGTGTGTGCGTGCTTGTGTGTGTATGTGTGTGTGTGTGTGTGTGTGTGTGTGTGTGTGTGTGTGTGTGTGTGTGTGCGTGTGTGTGTGCGTGTGCGTGTGTGTAATAGAAGCTGAATGGTGAAACAAGCCTCTTCTGAAGCAGCCCCCCTGCAGATCCTTCAAGAAATCAAAGTGTCACCTTTTCAGTAGAGACCCCATTTTGTAATGTACTTTTAGTCAACATGACATGCCACTCGCAACCTATTTTACTTCTGTAACTTGACATATTTTTAGGTGAAACATGATATTCAATATTCAAGGTAAAAATATAGGACGAGACTTGATTGATCGTGAAAAGTGGGCATTCCATTGTAGAATGGAGCCAGACATGAATGCAAGCATGTTAAAATAAACTATAGCTATTGTGCAATTGGTAAACACTTTGAAATATACTGCCATGTCATTAAAGTCAGAGAACTATCTATCTATCTATCTATCTATCTATCTATCTATCTATCTATCTATCTATCTATCTATCTATCTATCTATCTATCTATCTATCTATCTATCTATCTATCTATCTATCTGTCTGTCTGTCTGTCTGTCTGTCTGTCTGTCTGTCTGTCTGTCTGTCTGTCTGTCTGTCTGTCTACAGTATATATCTATCTGTCTATATTTTTCCAATTTTCTATCCATCCATCCATCCATCCATCCATCCCAAACTAACCATCCGCTCGTTTGGGACCAAATGTTGGTTTGTAGTTACTCATAAAAAAAAATTAAATATGTTTTAAATATTGTTTACAGGCATCATTCAATATCTGTAAGTACTTGTAAAAAGTAAAGAAAATACATTTAAAAAACTAATGAAATTGTTTATTAATTTGCAAGTTAATTGCATCAGTTTTGACTTCGTCGACTTTAAAGGTACAATATGTAATTTTTTCGCCGCTAGAGGTCGCATTTTCAAAACAATAACACAGACGAAGCTTGATGATGCTAGGAAGGAGAGTGGAACAATGGGAGATGTCATTTTCACCATCCAAAGATGTATAGAATTCACGAATCATATAAATTATATATCAGCTAATAAATTAGTTTTTTTTATTAGGCTGTACGTTTGATCACACTATGTTATGTCATCGTAATGAATTAGCTGCCAGGAATGTGACCTGATGCTATATTAGCCTGTTACTAATATGTGACTATTTGTCAAATGAGTTGGTGGGTTAATGCTGCGCAGTTTTTCACGTTTAAAACAATCGTACTAAAGGTACATTGCAAACCCACAGTATTTGCAAGTAATGGCTAAATATTTTTGTGCAACACAGCCTACTTAATTTCACTGCCATAGACTTGGTCACCAGACTTCGAAACAAGTGTTTTACTTAAGTACAAAAAAAGTGCAATATAACTGTAGTGTACAATAAATTATTAAAACACTATTAAAACACATGCGCGAGCGGAGTCTCTGTGGACAGATCAAGTCGCGAAGTCAAGTCATGTCACCTTCATTTATAAAGCGCTTTTGACAGTATTGTTTCAAAGCAGCTTTACAGTTATAATAGAAATGTCTGTAATAGATTGTTTAGCATAGGATAAAGTTATTGTCCAGCTAATTTAGTTAGTTTTGATTTTTAAAAACTGGAATTTCTCTGGATTTACAAATCCTTGGGAACTTTTGGGATAATGTAAGTACACCTGCATGAAATGATCACACTGTGAAAGTGGTTTTTTTTTTAGTATTTTATTACAAAAATCTTACACATTGTACCTTTAATGTCAGGTCATTCCTTGAAACCTTAATGTGGAGGTATTGGGCAAAGATAGTTAATAGGTTCTGTCTTCCTGTCTGTCTCTCCCTCTTACCCTTCCTCAGTAACGTCAAACAGATTGATTCCAGAACCCCTTCTTTTCACCCATGTCTTTAACAGCGGTGTAATGGAGAACAAAAGCACGGTTGCCTGCATCCAGCAGGTTAAGTTCATGTAACAAGACAGTCAATTACGCCTGACCAGTGAATTCATTAAGCGGGTCAGCACTCTAGCAAGCGTTCTTCGGTGGCACTGAGAAAACAGAAAATGCTATTATCTGACAATATGCTAAAGAGAAAAAGAGAATTGAGGATGCTTCCATTGTGACGTTCCCTTAGGACTCATGTAACTCAAATCACATTTATGTCTGCGCTCACAAATCAATCGCAGCAGGAAGCACATGTTAGGCATGTGCAGACAAACACATGCACAGCCACGATCTTAGTTTTTTTTTCTCCCATGGTGCCGTTCTGCCACAGCAGGAGGATCGAGATTCGATCACGTCTACCTGATGCTTGAAACACCCATGAGTGGCGGCTCTCCAAACATCCCAGCGTTCTGGATCAGCCATGTCCTCGGCGGTTGTCCTTGCACCATCTATGTGCCAGCCTAATTCAAACCGCCCTGTAGGGACTAGCTGCCACATGCATGGGAAAGAGTGCCAGGCATGCGGTCAGACTAAAAGCCCTGGCATGGCCCCCATAAACAGCCCCCCTGTGTGTTGGCATGACCCGTTGAGCCAGACCATCTCTACCACCTGGCTTGCCGTCTGTGGTTCTGGACTGACAAAAGTAGTCTGACAGGCATGGAGCAATAATGTTTCCCCTCTATATCCTTAAGACAACATTTTTATGGGTACTCTATTCAGAAATGGTTAATAACTATACAAAATGAGCTTTGTCAAATTGCTTTATCAAAGCTAAGAATCAGACTTGCGTGTAAAAGCTTCTCTCTATCTGAGTTTAATTGCCGGTGTTGAACGGTGGTGATACGCAGTGTTGGGGAAAGTTGCTTTTAAAAGTCATGCATTACAAAGTACAATTGCAATTGTGTTACTTTTTATGGAAAGTAATAAATAAAGTAAGATTAAATACATAAAGTAGCTATATTTGTGTTATTTAACATGTTTAGTTATTGCAGGTTTGTGTAATATTCTGAGTTTGCATTTCATCGTTTTTATTATTTTGAAGGAATACTGAATCTGTTTTTGTGCAAGTGAGATGTGAAGTAAATGCCTGCTCACATTTAGTCTATCTAACCATCATGTTATTTGTAATGCATTATTTACACCATTATTTACATTCTTACACATTGGTAATACGTATAAAAGAAGGACAACTGTCGCGTGTGTGAATGGCAAATGTGGCACCTTACGAGCTGCGTGTGTGAAAGTGTCTCGTGTTTTTCCCTAGATGATGCAAACACACTTTCAGACAAAGCTGCTTGTGTCGACTGCCACATTGTTCAGGTTCGGAAGTAAATCAGGATAACAATCTTTTCTCAGGTGTACAGATTGTATTGATTCCTCTTGCGTGTTGCAGTGCGGATGAGGCGCCTGTCAGTAAACAGGAACAAGAGTGTAAAAAAAGAAACGGAGTGAAAGAGGAAAAACATAGAGTGAAACAGAACGTGCTTATAGCGTGTATTGATGTACCCGTTAAAAAGATTTCTTTCCAGCGCTCGTGTTTTTCTTGTTTCCCAGCTGATGAAAGGCAAAACTACAGCACTAACAGTGAATCGATTGGTCCAGATTATTTCTCAGTTCCAGTGCAGAGGTGGGCAAAATGTCAGCGGGACGCAAGAAAACAGAGAGCGGGACCTCACCTATTTACTCTGTGGTCTTAGACTCGTCGACAGCTCTCTTTTTATATTTCCACATCAGCCTTTCTCTCCTCTAATCAATGCTCATTTGGCCGTTGTGTATCCAAATGCCATCTTAAAAATCGAATAATTGCTTTTTGCCCTTTTCATTCAAAGCTGTTTGCCTGTGGTCACCAAGGCTTCAATAGGCAATAAAATCAACCGCGGTTTTGCAAAGAGGCAGACAACGAGTTTCTGTTTCTTTACAACTCTCCGGGAGCTGTGGGGACGATCGGTGCCGTAGGAAGCAAACAAGAGGAGAGGTGATGACAAACTCATGCAATTAGTTTTTCATGCAGCTCTTAAATCAAAGATCCAATTATTTGACTTTGCCATGACACATAGTCCCCTGCCTCAGCACCTGATTAGGTTCACCTCAGGATCCGGAGATAAACCAACACAGGGGCCCGTACGGAACCGCGCATGCCGCGAAAAAATGTGAGAAATGAATTACCTAAACTGTTAGCGGCTAAGAAACGGGTTATTTCTTCCTCTGAAAATAACAATAGATAGTAGTAATGAAGTCTAACTAATCAGGTTTCATGATGTTTTCTTTTTGGTTGTAATTTTCTTTCCAAGAAATGTTTTTTCTCTGAAGCTTCTGAGTGTGTGGAAGATGTAAACACAAACAGTATCACACAGACCTGAATGACAGCATTTCCATTTCTTTTTTGCACTAGTTTTCCCAGAGGTGATGATTCTGTTCTCTTGAACACATGTTTGACTCTTTAAAAAAACACATGGCAATTCTTGTTGATCATTTTAATGGCCAAAAAAAAAAAAAACTTCTGGGGTTTTCTGATATAGTTCTTCAGGGGGGCTCAGGGGGTTCTGGGAACTTTGAGAAAGGAAAAAAAGGTTTTTAGTGCTGATAACATTTTAAGGTATTTTAACACATTTACTGTTTGATATTTGATAGTATGCTTTATGAAGAATGGTTGAAAATTATGATATTAATCACAATGGTTTTATTATATTTACATTCCTAGTTTAACAATTACCTTATCTAAAACTAAAACTATTAAGAATTGTTTTCGGCAATTGAAAGTTCAAATAAAACATATTAGAAATATTAGAATAAAATCTAATATTTAAATAAAATTAAAATAAAATTAGAAATATCGCCTTGGCTGAAACTGAAATAAAATGACTAAAACTAGAATAGAAAAAAAAGCTAAATAGAAATATTTTCGCATTAAATTACAAAAAAAAAACTTTAAAAAGTAACATTAAAATGAAAACTAAAGATGTAAAATAAAAGCTGATTAAATATATATATATATATATATAGATTTTTTTAAATTATCTTTATATTTTACATCTTTAGTTTTATTTTAATATATTAATAGTAATGTAAAAATATATATATTTTTTTCATTTAAGGATTATTTAACATTACTGTGATAGTGGGTAGAAAATATATGATTTCAACTTAATACAAACTAAAAATTCTCCAGATAATATTTTAATAATTTGCTTTGGCTATACAGTGACAATATATAGCCACTCAATATAAACAGTTCGGTAACACTTTACAATAAGGTTAATTTGTTAACATTAGTTAATGTATTAACTAACATTAACTAGCAATGAGCAATACATTTGTTACAGTATTTATTCATCTTTGTTAATGTTAGTTAATAAAAATACAGCTATTTGTGGTTTGTTCGTGTTAGTTTACAGTGCAATGTCCAATGTTAACAAATACAACCTTTGATTTTAATAACCTATTAGTAAATGTTAAAATTAATATTAACTAAGATTAATAAATGCTGAAGTATAGTTCATTGTTAACTAGGTTAATTAATGTTAACTAATGAACTTTATTGTAAAGTGTTACCAATTCTTCTTTATACATGACATTATATAGACATTATATTTTAGGATGGGGGGTCAAAGCAAACAGTTAGTTATGTTCTCGGGACAAGCAGATGTTTTCTCATTCTTTCTCTTTCTGCCATGTTCATGGAGTCCAAGTGGACCTGACAGTCGGGGGCCGGGTGATAAAGTCAATTACGGTGAGCAGAATTTACTGTACGATAAGAGCCTGGCAGGTCTGCACGGATAACATGCCCGTGTCTCTTCTCTAAAGATAATCCATCTGGTTATTGCTACAGAGAGGCATCCAAGCTGGCACGGCCGTTCTTTGGCTGAAGCTCCAAAGGGGACACTGTACAGTGTGTGTGTAGGGTTGTAAAAACATCCTCACGGTCCCACAGCCGGCCTGCCAATCGGTGTTGATAATACAATTCTGTATTAAAGCCTCTTTTAATCTCGGGTTTTGCACTGAACCCTTTGTTCCCCGCCGCACCTGTTCTCGGACTCAGGCAAAGCGTGTGGATGGCGGGGGTTGCAGCATTTGAACCCCCCGATTGACCCCCCCACTGCAACACCTGCTCCCACCAGACACAACTGTACCTCAGCCAATCTCCATGCCAAGTCTCCCAGCCTCGTGAACCACAGGACCTCATGCGTGGCTGGCATGCCACACGCATGGCATCTGAATTCTCCACGCATTCCAGGATGGGATTATTCACCGAGGGCCGGCCAGTCTACAATGGCATATGACATGACAGCTGGGTATGGCCTCGAGTCCAAGGGGCTTCCGTTTCTAGTGCCCCATGTGAGAAGTGTGGGAAGGCTGAAGTGTCGTCATCCACTTTGATATTTTATAGATGTGAGGACAGCTTGTATGGATTCGTTTGGGGAGAAAGCATGCTTGGAGCTTGGTTTGGGATGAAACTGGGCAGCTGTTTTTTGGCATTTAAAACTTTGAACTACTTTAATTGAGCCTGTGGGTTCAGACATTATGTCTGTTTTGATATCATCATGCAATTGCTGACAAAAATGTTTCTTGATGATGTTGTTTTTATCAGTAAACAGAGACGAGACAAAAAATACATCAATGTGCCAACTGAACATTACTAATTTCAACAAAACTGATGAAAAAAATAATACTGCAATATATCAATCATATTACCAATGTTTTTTTTGTGGAAAGAAATGATTCAAATAATGCAATACCACTTCATTAATGGGGTTGTTATCTTTATAATGTATATTATGAATATAAATACACTCACCTAAAGGATTATTAGGAACACCTGTTCAATTTCTCATTAATGCAATTATCTAATCAACCAATCACATGGCAGTTGCTTCAATGCATTTAGGGGTGTGGTCCTGGTCAAGACAATCTCCTGAACTCCAAACTGAATGTCAGAATGAGAAAGAAAGGTGATTTAAGCAATTTTGAGCATGGCATGGTTGTTGGTGCCAGACGGGCCGGTCTGAGTATTTCACAATCTGCTCAGTTACTGGGATTTTCACGCACAACCATTTCTAGGGTTTACAAAGAATGGTGTGAAAAGGGAAAAAGATCCAGTATGCGGCAGTCCTGTGGGTGGAAATGCCTTGTTGATGCTAGAGGTCAGAGGAGAATGGGCCGACTGATTCAAGCTGATAGAAGAGCAACTTTGACTGAAATAACCACTCGTTACAACCGAGGTATGCAGCAAAGCATTTGTGAAGCCACAACACGCACAACCTTGAGGCGGATGGGCTACAACAGCAGAAGACCCCACCGGGTACCACTCATCTCCACTACAAATTAGGAAAAAGAGGCTACAATTTGCAAGAGCTCACCAAAATTGGACAGTTGAAGACTGGAAAAATGTTGCCTGGTCTGATGAGTCTCGATTTCTGTTGAGACATTCAGATGGTAGAGTCAGAATTTGGCGTAAACAGAATGAGAACATGGATCCATCATGCCTTGTTACCACTGTGCAGGCTGGTGGTGGTGGTGTAATGGTGTGGAGAATGTTTTCTTGGCACACTTTAGGCCCCTTAGTGCCAATTGGGGATCGTTTAAATGCCACGGCCTACCTGAGCATTGTTTCTGACCATGTCCATCCCTTTATGGCCACCATGTACCCATCCTCTGATGGCTACTTCCAGCAGGATATTGCACCATGTCACAAAGCTCGAATCATTTCAAATTGGTTTCTTGAACATGACAATGAGTTCACTGTACTAAAATGGCCCCCACAGTCACCAGATCTCAACCCAATAGAGCATCTTTGGGATGTGGTGGAACGGGAGCTTCGTGCCCTGGATGTGCATCCCACAAATCTCCATCAACTGCAAGATGCTATCCTATCAAAATGGGCCAACATTTCTAAAGAATGCTTTCAGCACCTTGTTGAATCAATGCCACGTAGAATTAGGCAGTTCTGAAGGCGAAAGGGGGTCAAACACAGTATTAGTATGGTGTTCCTAATAATCCTTTAGGTGAGTGTATATAAATAATATAAATATAAAGTATTACAAATATACATTTTGTTCAGTTTTTGCATTAGTGGTTGGGATTTTTCAATTAATCTCCCTGCAGGCTACACCAGTAGATGGCGACAACCCTTGCAAAGAGTGCTATTTCTTTTAAACTAAAAATAAGAAAGTATAAATTTAGTCTACTTTTTATGTACTTCACAGAAATATACTTACAATTAGACTTGAGTATGCTTGACTTGTACTCACAGAAAAGTCTAAGTATATTTGGCCCAATCTTTTGATCGAGATATAGGCTACTTAAAAGTATAATTAAGTGTTGTGTTTACACTTTTGATTCAGAAGCCTATTAAATACTTTTTTTTCACGTAGATTTATATACTGTCTTATAAACTTACATTGTTTGAAAATATTGATTTTTAAAGAAAACTATCACCTAGAAGTTCACTTTTAGTTGCAGTACAAACCAAAAACTTTAAGCTAAGCTAACGAAAAGCTAGTTGTGTTCTCAAAGTTTACTGTTACACTTAAAGTATAGAAGTTACTTTTATACACTAAAAAGTGGGCCAATTTAGTTCCAAGTAGTATTGAAAAAGTACACTTACTACATAAAGTATACTTACAATATACTTGAACTTTACTTAAAGGTATTGTAGGTAGGAATTTTATTAAAAAAAAACTTTTTTCCAAATTTGTTTAAACTTTCTGTATATGTCATTGCATAATTAAAATGTAAGTACTCTGAAAAAGAAAGTATAAAAATCGAGTGTCTGTAGACCTCTCACGACTGTTTTAAAGACAGCTCATTATTTCCATTCACTCCACCCCCTCCCTTCTGGGCTCCTTCAAAAGCCACGCCCCCAAAACACATGAACGCGCGACTCCGACCGCTGAGCTGAAGACGCATTATTTACCTGAGACGAGCAGAGAGGAAGGAGCGCAGTGCATGTAGTGACATCATGTCAGAATCACATGTAATAAAAAAATCTAACTTTATCATTATGAAGATAAACAAATAAGATGTATTTTAGTAGACCTACTCACTTTTAAGCTATTGGTAAGTTTTAAATATGCATTTATTGATTCGATAACGGGCTAGTTATCTATAGCCTAAGGCAAAGCTAAAAACAGGTTGCATGATAACGTTACACGTTTTTCCATTGCCATCATTTACACTGTGATGAAGATGAATTTCGTGTAAGATTCATAACATATATGGTGTTCGGCATGTAAGAGTTTCCATGATGAAAGCATTGTTGACTCTGATGAGGACACTGGGGTTAATAGCATTTATGAGTCTTCCCCTACCATCCTAGGAAAAAAATATATCGCTCCCCAGATGTAGATCTACATTTTGCTTCGTTTCGCTCGGACATTTAACGGCGCGTACATACACGCATACACGCGGATAGCTCAAAATGCGTATAGATAACACGCCACTTGACTTGAAAGTGGCGTGTATGTTTACGCAAAAGTCATGATGTCATGTTACTGCATCGTCAGCTCGAGGACAGAACAGGTGTTGTGCCGAATTTCGACTCCCTGCCTGCCAGGATCCGACTCCCCCTCGCGTGCACGCGCAATGACGTCACCACACTAGTCGCCGAATTTCGATTGCCTGACAGAATCTGACTCCCCCTCGCTTGCACGCGCAATGAGCTTGGTGCGACTGTTTTATTTTTCGTCTATTTGTGTTAAAGTTTGATGTCTTTTTTTTTTTTTACAGGTGTTTATTAATAAATATAATTATCAGTGTTTTCCAGAAAAGCGTTGCAAAAACCGATCACTGCCATACAGGATATTATACACTATACTTACCAAGTCAAATATAAAATGTTAATATTTAACGTTTATTCCTATTGTGCACTGTTTACTATACTATACAGTCCAATAATACAATGTGCAATAAGTTCTACTTAATTCTGCACAGATTTTTCTTAGATATACTCTGCCAGTACATTTTATTTAAATCAAAACAAAAACAGAAATACATGTAAAACGCCTATAACTGTGAAGTCATTCAGACTTGTGCTTTTCTGCAGAGGATCCTCCATGGACAAAGGTGTCATCAAAATGAGTTTCATGTGTTTCTCTTGCAAAGCTGAAATTGGAGGGGGAGTTTAAATTCAGCAGCTGCTGTGTTTAAAAATTACAGAGATTTTATGTGTGTCACTGCATAATAAAGTTATCATTTATAATTTCACTTCCTATTTAAATGCATTTGTTATTTATTAATTTACACACACTATATACTTATATACACTATATACTTTGCTTACACGTGCTTTGGACACGAAAATAATTCTGGGGTTTGATTTAAATAAAATGTACTGGCAGAGTATATCTAAGAATAATCTGTGCAGAATTAAGTAGAATTTATTGCACATGGTATTATTGGACTGTCTATATATAGTATAGTAAACAGTGCACTATATTCTATATTTGACTTCATAAGTATAGTGTAGGCTACTTAAACATAATATCCTATATGCCAGTGATCGGTTTTTGCAACGCTTTTATGGAAAACACTGACCATTATATTTATTAATAAACACCTGTAAAAAAAAAAAAAAAGACACCAAACTTTAAGTAAGTAACACAAACAGACGAAAAAAAAAACAGTCGCACCAAGCTCATTGCGCGTGCAAGCGAGGGGGAGTCAGATTCTGTCAGGGAGTCGAAATTCGGCGACTAGTGTGGTGACGTCATTGCGCGTGCACGCGAGGGGGAGTCGGATTCTGGCAGGGAGTCGAAATTCGGCACGACACCGGGGTCGAGGAAGAAGCAGAGGAGGTCGTGCAAGAGGCCGTGCAAATAGGGTCCGAGGAAGTAGAGGCAAGGACGGGGTGGTCGAAGTGCAGGGCAAGGAGCACTTCTTGGACAAGAGGACCTGCGTCGAGTTTTGCATCTTCAAGCTCAAACAAGGGCATGTGAACAGGTATGATCTGGATACGCGCAAGTGGGCAGGTCCTGTGTGGCAAAAGGGTGGTTGCCATGGTTGCGAGAGAGTGACAGTCGCCTAAGCCAATCCTTTGTTTCGTCCCGGTTGGAAATAATGAGCTGTGTTTAGTGCAGATTAAACGGTCTAGAGTCACTCGATTTTTATACTCTTTTTATCAGAGTACTTACATTTTAATTATGCATTGATATATATAGAAAGTTTAAACAAATATGGAAAAAAAGTTTTTTATAAAATTCCTACCTACAAGACCTTTAAGTATACTTATTAAAATGAACGAAGTATACTTATTTTTTTGTTAGGGAAGTGACTGTCTTTAGTGAGTGAGTGAGTCAATGAATCATTCAATCATTTTTGAATCATTCGTTTCAAAACACCAATTCATTCAGGAAGTGAAACAAATGAATATAAAAATAAATAAATAAATAATAGCTAAACATGGGAACATAAATAAATAAATAATTCAATATGTTTGAAAATTTGTTTAAACCTTGGTCTGCTTGCTCTGTTTCTCATTGCCTGAAGACTCCTAAGAGCTGTGATGAAACTTGCTGGACTATCTCTACCCTGCAGGCCTCGGCACTGCTTAATAATTTTTTTCCTGCCGAGCCCCGTGTCATCTTTCCCAAAAGGGAAGGAGAAAGAGAGGCAACAGGGAGCCAGAGGAGAGTAGGACATTAACTAAGTGTGAAGCACACTTTAATGTATCGTAATGTGGAAGCAGGGGGCTATTTGATGTTGGTTGCTGTTTCCATTCAGAAATTTATGAAGTAGCATGCTTTTGGTTTGTGAATTTTAATTGAGAACAAGACTTTAACGTTTGTGTCTTCTGGTATATAAATCAGTGGCCATTAAATACTGTAATTTGTCCTAGGATGCTGGCTCTTTCTTGAAGACATTTGAGAAGAGTTGATGAAAATAGGAGAATCCAGTGGCGGTTCTAGAGGGAGGCCAGGGGGGGCCAGTGCCCCTGTGACAAAAAGCTTGGCCCCCCTTGTGGCCCCCCTAAATGTGGAGTTTGAAATAATTTTTACAAAACTGTTTTTTGCTATCGTTGTAATCGTATGCGTATTATTTTTTATTATTCTATCTTTGTGGATTTGCATTTTCACGTGACAATTCGCATCACATTCGCGGGAATCGCGGCAGAGTAGGCTAACGTCTGTCTCCTGCACGCGAGAGAGGAGATAAGGAGAAAGTTGGTAAATGTCAGTTCAGTTGTAAGTTCATTCTTTATGTGCGTATGGGGTGTGATGATGTGTAGCCTATTGTCTATTATGATATTGTAATCATTGTTTTAACTATGTACGAGGCACTGTGAGCTGACATCGCATTTGTCTATCGTCCTTTCACTGCTGTGTGCAGTTCATAGGTAGGCTATGTCACCAAATTAGTTTTTGTCTTATATTTATATCATTATATGTTCTTATATTAGAATATCACATCAGCAAGAGTGCCGTTTTCCCGTGCAAAATTGCAACTGTGATATTTATGTTATACAACAGTTAAATTAACAATAAGTTAACTTTGGGAGTTACTTTTTAGACACAATATTGTCAATATTGTTTGTTTTCCCTTTATTTCGCCGACTAGAATTTCATAATGAAACCGTAGCAGAGTCTCAATGCAACACAGCGATGATTTATTGACTAGTCTGAAATCCGCGTTTTGAACGAATCACTTGCTTCTTTCCCGAATGAATCAGCCGTTTGAACAAATCGGTTGAATGAATGAATCCCTCAACTCCATAGACAGTATGCTCAACTCGCTTACGGTATCAGGACAGGGACTTGCCGCCGCCTACTGGCGGCTTTAGTTTCATATTTAAAGTATCCTTTAATTAAAACGTTAAAATTAGAAATCATTTCATATTTAAATATTGATTTTAAAAAAATCTCATAGCTTTATGTATGCCATTGTAAATGTGTAAATATATTAATGCCACTTCTGTGTCACCTCTGCACTGCAAAGATGGATTTTGATTGAATTAATTAATTTGACTGGTAACAGTGGTACTGTATAATTATTGTATAATTAAGTATTATTGTATAAATAAGTATAATTATTGTTTAATTTGAATGTTAGTATTTGACATAAAAGGTGATGCATTGCATAACTCTAAATAAGTTTAGAAAAAAATGTCCATATATAGTTGAAAATGCCCCTGGAAATCAGTTTAAGGTGGCAAATATTGCTCCTTAATTAAGAAATTTATTTCTGTCACTGCTGTGAACTGACCACTGCATATAATATGAAAAATATTAATATCTCCGTGAGTCAGCTGTCAACAACAGGCCTAAACCAGCCATGGCACCAGCACAAAAACACAATCAGTAAAATATCATCTAATTATTATCAACAAAACGTTGAAAATATTTAAATATATTTTTGTCAATATTGCACACCCCTACGGTATTAATTTTGATTTCTTTAGGTCTTAAAAAGCCTTAAATTTGACTTTAAAAAGTGTGCAGGAACCCTGTAAACGGTTAGACGTAGTTACCTAAGTCAGTTATTTTCAGTAAATGAATTAATAAGCTTCTTGGTCCCCATTGCTTTTGCTCTATAGTTCTCAAAATGAAGAGAAAGAAGGACATCATGTCTATTACAGTTACTGTGACTAATACTGAATATGTAATGCAAATATAAAAATATAATGGAAATGCAAATACATTGTTGAATGATTATAAACACGGTATTTTGCCTGTTAATGCCTGCAGCAGTGCAGAAAATGATAGGACAACAATAAGGTCTAAATGTAACTGGCCCCTCTAACAGTACAACTGGCCCCAGCTTGGCCCCCCCAGTTGAAATGGGCTAGAACCGCCACTGGGAGAATCATTTGAAACAAACAGCTAATTAATGTTTTTTATGCAGGAAAATATTACCAGTCAATATTTCATTTATTAATGTAATACCTTTAGGCGGAGGTTTTCGAGTGCAACTCATCTTTTTCAGATGAGCAATTGTTGAAAAGCTGTAAAGTTGTAATCTCCAAATTAGCATGTAGTCTGTGTATACCTATTACAGACATATGTTTTATTTATTTTTTACATGTTCAAAGTTCAGCGAATCACAATAATATTTTCTCTAAAATATCCAATTAGCTAAAGCTTGACTTATGGTTAGACTTGCATGAATTTCCATTAAAATGTAATATTCAGAAAATATCAAAAGCAGGCAGCTCTATATAATCATTCTCAGTATTTTTGTCTTGTTACATATATCTAAACATTCTTAAATGAACAGATTTGCTTGAGAAACAAAATGACGTAAGATATTTAAGAGGCCATAGTATGCCCCTATACAAAGTCTTGATGTTGTTTTTTTGGGTCTACTAGAATAGGTTTAAAAAAAACACAATATTTTTCATATATTGACATTATTGCAGTGCCTCTCTTCCCAGCCTGTAAGGAACACCATGTTTAGCAGCTGTCCCTGTGAAGCTCCTCCTACCGAAAAGAGCAATGTGATTTGATTGGTCAGCTGGACCAGTGTGTTGTGATTGGTCAACCGCTTCGAGCATGTTTCGGAAATGTCACCCATACCCTAACCGTGAGTTTCAACACACTCAGAGCAACTCAATCAGGCCCTGCCCCTTCGTTTGCATATGCCTTGGGCAGGAATTATTCAAATGAGGAATATTGTGAGCCGTACATTCCCAGATGAAAACTCAAGAATACAGACGAGGTGTTTCGGGGAGTTCAGAAACAGTGCGCAGTGATATGGAGAATAACTCCCTTTGGAGTGACTTTGTACTTTGTAACTTTGACGAATAGTGTAAAAAAGCATAATAGGCAAGTCTTGTTTTTTGACAAAAAAGTATCAAAATTAAGTGAGTTTATGGTTAAACCAATAAGGGGAAAAAATGAACAGGGTAATCGAAAAATAATCTTGTTTTCTCTTTGAATTAAGTTGAATTAACCAATAATTAATATCTTCATAATAATTCATATTCATTTTATTTCTCAAGTTAATGTATCTTGAGAATCTTAAGAATGTTTAGATATTTGTACAGGAAAAATAGACAATAGAAACTAAGTAGCTCTGTTTTTGAAGTGTAGTGCTTGTGTGGTTCTGATTTGTTTAATTGGCTTGTATGTTTCCTGAATCTCAATGCAGTGATTCTCATTCATTCCCTTTAATGTGAAGTTGAAGTTGGAATACAACAAAACTCTTAGACGCGCATGAGATCTCGTGTGCCAATCACTCCAGTTTTTCCGCCTGTATTATTCACGCAAACTAATTTTCAGATGTCACAGTGGGACGCAACACTGAGCCCTTCCCAGCAGACCCCCGCAGATCCTGATTTGGGAGCAGGGGCGGAGATGAATGGCTAATATGTGGAGAGCAAGACTGCTTTTATTTCCTTTGATTTCGACTTTTCTTTAATTCCTCCATGTATTTAATCTTCTGTTTGCTGGGCTCCACCGAGCAGCGTTGAGGTGAGTCAGAGACTAATAAAGGTCTGGCATGGAGTCTGCCTGATGGAACATCCCTCTCATCTTGTTCCATCTGAGGAGCCTTTTATTTGTTTTGATCGGGAGCTTCCGGGCTTCTCCCCTCTGAAGCTTCCAAAATGTGTTTTTTTTTTTGGAGTGCTCTGACAAAATGTGTATTGTTTCGCCTGCTTCTTTGAAATATCTCTCATTATTATGACAGGGAACACAGGAACCTGCTTGAACCAGAAATTTCCGTTGTTAATCAAAGAAGAAATCGAGCAAGGATCTGCGTTCTGCCTTGTGGTTCATATTCTTATTAGCTGTGCTTTACTATGAATCAAATGAACATTTAAGAATTGAATTAAGCTCTTAACTATAAATAGTAACTTTGGTGTGCATTTCATTTTACATTTTTGAGAAAGTTATAAAAAAGTCTGTTCATTTCTGCATGTGGATCAGTTTTTTATCATTTATGGAGGATAATATGGCTAATATTATTGGATACTATTTTTTGTAGGGTAATATTTTGTAATATTTTGTAAAGTGTTTAAGTTCATATGAATTATAACACTTTTATTCCGCAAGGGCACATTAAATTGATGAAATGTGACAGATAAAGACATTTATAATGTTACAAAAGTGTCTATAAATAAACCACAAAAAAATAAAGCAGCATAATGTTTTCAACATTGATAATAGGAAATATTTTTTAAGCAGCAAATCTGCATAGAACGATTTCTGAAGGATCATGTGACACTGACTGAAGACTGGAGTAATAAAAGTGAAAATTCAGCCTTGCATCACATGGATAAATTACATTATCAAATAAATTAATATAGAAAACAGTAATAATATTTCTGAATTTTATTGTTTTACTGTATTTTTATCAAAAATATGTGGTGAGCATAAGACTTATGTAAAACTTGTCCACTTGGCACAGCCAGATATTAGGGTATTGTGGGTGGCTGGGGTCGGTAAGATTTCTTTAATGTTTTAAAAAAAAAAAATGTTATAAGCAACACTGCTCACATGTGAAGTCATTTCATATAGTGTATCAGAATATGATAAGGCTAAAAGCAGTGTTAGAAGGGAGGTCAAGTAAGCCAAGCAAACCATATCTGAATAAAATGTGTTTTATATTATAATTACCTGCTAAACTGACAGAAAAACATGGGTTTTGCTTTTGGTCCATTTTGTAGTCTGAAAAAGAAAGGTTCCTATCCTGCTGCAGGGCATCTCTGTTACGGACAAGCTGAGCTATCGAAAAGATCATTCAGCCATTATTTGAAGCTAAAATGCAAATCCTGCACTGAAGAGAAGGCTCAAATAGATTTAGAAACTACTTCTTTCTCAAATCCTTCCTCAGATATTTCTGCATGTTTGAATGATCGATTCTTCCAAGTCTGCTCTTCTCTTCTCCACAGTTTTGCAGTTTAGGAAAAGAGATTGAGTTACCTAGAGTTGGGCTAGATCAAGCAGCCGTTACTCATAATAATGCTGTCTGGGCATTGTTGGACATGTCAAACTGTATTTTTCTTTTAGGATTTACATGGACCTTGTTGGCTCAATCCTGTCATGTTCCTTCTCGGACAAGTTTTACTAGACTAGTTCTGTTTTTGAAATCTAATGTGAGATGGTGGATTGAAAGAGACCGCTTTGAAAGACGTTAAAGTTTGATCTTTTCCCCATTTCATGTTCCTCTCTCATATGTGCTCTTTACACCTTCGTCCCATGTACAGATGAAACAACTTGTTTTGGATTCCTCCTATGTCCTCCCTTTTTCTAGCACTTTAAAAATGTGGCATTTTTGATAAATAAGTTGCGTAGATATTGGTGAAATAAAGGTTTGTTTGGATCATATTGAAAAATAAAAATAATGTGATGCTTTAATGGACTGTCATACATGCTTAATCTCTAAGCCCCCTAATGAAGACAATTCTTTGGAGATTCAGCATACATAAGCTGAATTGTCTTCATTTGGGGGCTTAAAGATGAAGCACATGACAGTCCATTAAAGCATCACGTTAGTTTTATTTTAGATATCTTACCATGACAACTCTCTGAAGATCTATACAGGTGGAGCTGGGGAGGGTGGGGGGGTTTCAGAGGAACTCTCAGCTTGTGCTACGCATTAATGATATAAAAGTCATCAGGTTACATTAAGGACACATCAGGCAGCGCCATCTAGTGTTTAATGACAGAACTTGGTATAAAAGCATTTATATATTCTACTGACAGCCCTAATTTTCTTTTTACTTTTCTTTTTACACTAAAGAAACTGTACAAGTACAGCAATGCCTCTTACTACTGACTTATTAAAAAGTGCAATTCTCTCTTTGCTCCTGTCTTATTTCTGGTATCAAGTGACAGTGTGTCGTGGTCCCTCTTTCCTCTGACTTTTGTCTTTTTGGGAAGTCCTCTGTGTCTCTCTGATTGCTTTCCCCCCTCTCTCTGCTCTATCCCCACTTTCTAGTCTTTCTCTCCTCCATCAGTTGTTTGATCTTTCCTGCATCCATATTGCAGTTATGGCGCTGGTCTCCCACCAACAAGGCTCAAAGCGTTGCGGAGTGCCTTTTACATTGATCCAGGGCCCACGCGTCTCCCCCCAACCATATATCGATCTCAGACACCGGACAGAGATTCTCCACTCTCCTCGAAGGAGAGATGGAAAAACGGAATAACGCCTCCTGAGCCGATTCTCCGGAGAGAAATTAGAGGGAGACGGGGGTGTATGGTTACGTTTTTGTACGTTAATGCAGGTTTGGTGTATCTCGCTATTCATTTTCATGCTGCTAAAAACACCTTTCACACGTAGAAGGTAAAAAAGTCATTCAAGTTTGTGTTGATGCAAAGTGTGCCTTTAGCGAGTCTCATGAAACACTTTTTTCCCTTCACTTTTGCTTGGCTTGCAAGCCCCTAACTAGGATGGATCTTACTTGCGTAATGCCGAAAAGTGTTATTCTTCATCTTCCTTCTGTCTCTCTCTTTCTCTCTTTCTTTATCTGAGCGTAACTGGTGTGTAGGAGCTTGTTTGGTCCCCTCAGGCTTTTGGCTCTGAGTTCTCTGTATTAGTGGAGTGAGAACGGCTTTCATGTTCTGCTCGCTGTCGCTAACAGAAAGCACACAAGATTTTGTCCTTTTACGATTCTCCTTGCGACACAAACAAGTCACACACAGCGATATTCAAAGTAAACCCTGTCTAAATGGTTGCCTAAAGTCTTCACTGCTCAAGAGTTTTAACACAGACCAGTGGCTTTCTTCAGCTCTGCTGGAGAGTAAAAAAAAAAAAAAGGAAAAAGAGTTTGCTTTGAATAATTAACACAGGAGGAAAAAGTCAGCAGTGGTCAGACCAAAGAAGGCTTTTCGGACTTTTTCACTTTGATAAGAATAAAAATGAAAACTGTCAAAAATGATGTCATTATTTACTCGTGTCATTTCAAACCTGTATGTATTTGTTCCGTGGAACACATAAGAAGACAGCATTTTTTTTTTTGTCCGTACCCAACACAATGAAAATGAATGTGGTCCAATGTTATTTGATTCCAGCAATACAATATATATATATATATATGTGTGTGTGTGTGTGTATATTACAACTTTAGTTTCGGCTCCAGTTCTAGGATATTGGATGTTTATGATGTTTATTAGTACATATGCCTTATTCTACATGATCATATTATACTTCCCTTAATCCTACCCAATACAAACAACTACCTTACTAACTATTAATAAGCAGTAATTAGGAGTAATTGAGGCAAAAGTCAGTTAATAATGCAAATTGGTCCCTAATCTAAAGTGTGACCTGCTGTTTTCACATTTCACATTTATTCAAATTTCAGGGACATTTTCAAAACCCTGCTATACTGGTCCCTGGTGCTATATTCCAAATCTTTTGATAGTTTTGCATGTGTAACAGTCTTAAATTTATTCTGTACATCTGTATAATCTCACTCACATATCTCATTTTAATGCATTCAGTAAATAAACGTACTTAATTCTATCATATAAACTTGAAATGTAGCGCATAAAATATGGTCTACATTTTTTGGTGATTTTGTTGTCCTTTTGTGAGATTGTTATCACCGCATAATTGAATTGTATATACAATAACAAATGGACATTCTACTAAACATCTCCTTATCTAATCCACCTAAACAGAAAAATCATACAGGTTTCAAATGACATGAGGGTGAGTAGATGACGGCAGACAATTTTTGGGGGGTTTTTTTGGCAGACATTTTATTTGTATGTTTATTTCCTTTAAAAGAGGTCAGTTATGGCTGAACATCATGGAAATCCCTGTTTTGTACAATAGACATGTTCTCTCCTCCTGCAGTCGGCACCTCAGGAACAGGCAGCGCTAGAAGAGTTCATGGAGAAAAAGTCATTTGGCTGCTGCGTGGCCCTGGCCCTTTGCTCATTCCCAATGCCTCCGAGCGATGGGAGATGCTCCGGCAGCCATGCGAGACAGCTCACGCTGCAGGACAGAGGAGAAAAGACAAGGAAAATGTGAAATAGAGATGCGAAAGACAGACACAGGCAGAGAAAAGAGAGAGAGCGCGTGATATCCCTGTCACCTTGTCTTTCTTTTCCATCTTCCCTTATTTTTGCTTGTGTGATTCCAGTTTTAGCTGTAGGCTGGGATTTGGAGGACCAGATGTCTGCCTGATCTGCATGCCTGGAGAGACAGGAAGTGAGGTCACAGTGTCTATCTGTCAAAGCTGCACAAACGTCTAGAGACGAGATGTCAGTGAGCCTCGGCAAAACATGAGTCACTATTAACAAATATGTTTTGATACATCATTAGATTAGATTCTACTAATTTATGTGCTTCTTTAGTCCCTCTTGCATCTCTTAATCAGAATTGGAATTAAAAATCACATTTGTTCTTGCAGAAATTTGACTTGGTGGTTTGCTAAAAGCATAATAAAACAGGGTCAGTGAGATTTTTTTAATGTTTTTTTTTTTTTAAATAAGTTTCTTATGCTCACCAATGCTGCATTTATTTGATAAAAATAAAATTAGTAAAAACTGTAATGTTGTGAAATAATATTTCAATACAAAATAGCTGTGTTCTATTATAATATATTTTAAAATGCTGTTTATTCCTGTGATTACAAAGCTGCATTTTCAGCATCACTACTCCAGTCTTCAGTGTCACATGATCCTTCAGAAATCATTGAATATGCTGATTTGATACTCAAGAACTGTTTGTTATTATTATGAATGTTGAAAACAGTTGGGCTGCAATTTTTTCAGGATTCTTGATTATTAGAAAGCTGAAACGAACAGCATTTATCCTTTGTAACAAGAGTATTTACCGTTACTTTTGATCAATTTAATGTGTCCTTGCTGAATAAAATTATTCATTTAAAAAAAAAAAAAACTAAACCCAAACTTTTGAATAGTGATGTTGTAAAGTTTTTATACCAATACTAATTTCTAGATGTTAACATGACATTGTTAAAATGCACATGAAAAGGTTTTTACACTCAACTCTGTAATGTGACATTTATGACTTAAACAAGATATTCAACAAGAAAAAAATGAAATGTAGGGACTTAATGGTATTCGTCTGGCTTTGATTGGATGGTGAAAAGTGGGCGTTTCACACCAGAATGGAGGCAGATCTGACTGAGCTTGCAGTGGGTTGTAGAGAGGATGATGTCCCAGGAATCAGGCCACGTTTATTTGAGCCTCATACCTGCTGGGAACCGAGATGGTGATATGGATGTTCTCAATGTATACCAATGGTAACACTCAGATCTATTATTATTTCCTAATATTTTTAAAAATTTTACTGCATTAATGTTAACCAGCATTAAATCACTGTGATTACAATTGATAGGGTTTTATAAAGTATGTATTACCTTCATCAGTAGTATAATACACTAGCTAAATAGAACTGGTTACACTGTAAAAATGTCTAACCTCCCAACTCAAAATTTTCTAGTGAATGGTCACATCAAAATTTTTCAATTGGCCCAAGTGAAATTCTACAAAGTGATACAATTAAATGAGCAAAATTTCACTTGGGCCAATTGAAAAATTTAGATGTGACCAGTCACTAGCAAATTTTGAGTTGGGGAGGTTAGAAATTGTTTACAGTGTAATGCTTAAAGCAAGTCATTTGTTGTTTTCCCTCAGAATGTGTTGACCATTTGGCTCTGTAGTGCCATCAAAACATTGCAAGTTAGTTTGTTTGAACATCCCAACCAGCATCACACAACAGCGATGGCTCAACCAATATATGTTTGGATAACCAATGGCAGATGTGGGAGTGTTCAAGAAACCTGTTGCTATTTTTGCAATTCCGTTTGGTGACACTGGTGGTGCCAAAATTACACTTCACATTTAAAGTGATTGTATTAGTCTAGATGACCATTGTTTGCTGAAAAGGTGAACAAGTTGGCTCATTAGTGCATAGATTTTGATGAAAGATTATGAAGAATAACATAGTTTGGAATAACATTCACTACTGTGCACTGTCGAACCATGAATGTGTGTTAAGAAAGTAAATACGACCAATTTAATGTTTTCTAGTGTATGAACATGTCCCGAGATCATTAAAAGCATGTTGTTTGGTAACATGGTTGTGCCTGCTCTCCATGACAGGAGGTGCTCATGCTTTGCTTGTGCTTAGAGTGTTCTTTTGTGTTCAGTTGTGTACCTTCTCAGAAATCAGCCGGGTGAATGCACAATCAAAGCATGTCTCTTGCTGCCCACATACCCAGGACATGCCTCCGGGTGTATGGGGGCAGGTTACTTAGGGCTGAGCTGTCAAGTCGACTCAAGCAGGCAGGTGGAGGGCCCACTGCAAGGTCCGGATCAGGCTTTTAGGAACCCTAATGGCCACAGCAAGCATAATGGCTTTTATTGTCTGGAGGTTGTCCCACAGAGACATCACCCCGACCAGCCTCTACCGTTTCTTTTTATTTACAACAATCCCTTCTCTGGCTGAGTCAGGGAGTGGGCGGCTTTCATCATCCGAGTTCTCAATTGCCTGCCTTGTCGACACTGATATTTGTCTTTCCAAGGTCTGTTCTGTCGTCTAATTCGTTTTTCCATTTGTATAATTTGGTCATCTTTTTTGAGAATTACTATAAGGGATGTTGTGGTCATAGAATCATTGAAGATGTTTGAGGCACAGTGTAGGTAAACATCTACATTTATCTCAGTGTTTTTGAAGGTGTCATCTATTGGCATGATATTTTCCTGACTCTGAGGTGAAAAAGTAACCTCATTGATTTCCTTCAGGAAACTAGACCTTGGTGTAATTCTCTCTATAGATTTGGATTGATTGGATGGGAGAACATCTGTCTAAAGGATTCCCCGGCTGTAAACATAAGGGTGAAGGACTGATTCGATTAGACCTGTGGCTTCTGTGGGTTATCTTGGACACTTGAAGCACGTCAAGGCTTATTTTTTTTTCCTGTTGCAACACGTTCAAAGAGTAACTAGATCTATTCAATGCTCAGAAGAGTTGAGTGCTGAAAAGATAATGTTAACGAGAGGGGCTGTAAGGAATATCTGATCTTCTCTAGAAGAATTTGTGTTGTGCGCTCTGTCATTTTGAATCACAAGAACTTTGTGATTATAGACTCTCAGAAAAAAAAATGGTACTAAAGCGGTCTCTAGGATGGTACCCTTTAAAAAGGTTACCAATATGTACCATTTAGGTCCATTCAATATCCACTCTTTCTTCATTCAATATCCACTTTTTAGGTACAAAGGTGTACCTTTTGAAAGGGTACCATCCCAGCAGCTTTTGTACCTTTTTTTCTGAGAGTGTAAGCAAAATATATTTTATGTGGGCTATTTTTGATCAACTAAAGTCAAATGGTCTAATTCAAATGTGATGTTTTTCAATCCGTAGCTACCGCAATGTGAACTGACGTGAACTGATTGTCTCTGTCTTAGAGTGCAACTTCATAAATAATATACAGTATATCATCTCTTATGTATCTCAATCAGTGTGTCAACCAAGGAAAGACATCATTAAAACACCCTGTGAACATGTCACATGACGTTACATTTACACTCAGAACTAACCTCACTAGAAAAAAAGTTGGAGAGGAGCATATCACTACAATCATTGTTAAATATATGTGCTATATTTTATATGTATTTTTTTATATTTAACCTGTTATTGATGTCTTAATTATTTTGTATACTTCCTTGAAAAAGTTTGGAGGTGGTAAGACGTTTTAATGTTTTTGATAAAGTCCCTTACACTTATGGCTGCATCTATTTGATCAAAAATAAATTAAAAACAGTAATATTGTTATACATATTATTATAATTTTAAATAACTGTTTTCTAGTTCATAAAGTTCATAAATGCATTTATTCCAGAATTTTCAGCATTGTTACTCACTCTTCAGTGTCACATAATCTTTCAGAAATCATTCTAATATGCTGATTTGGTGCTTAAGACACATTTCTTATTATTATCAATTATCATATTATTATCTTATTAGGAATCTTTGATGAAGAGACAGTTAAAAAAATAGCAATTATATGAAATAGAAGTCTTTTTATGTATCATTATATGTCTTTACTGTCACTTTTGATCCGTTGTATGCAACACACACACACACACACACAAAAAAAAAAAAGTCAAAACATTGTATATCATCTTTTTCTGAACATGTTTATTTATTTATTTTTCATGACAGCCACAATGATTATATCTCCACTTGGAGTAGAAACACAATAATTACATATTAGAAAGCTGAAATTTTCCTTCAGCGCATACCGTAAAACTCTAAATGTGTTTCTGGGTCAAAACGCCTCAAAGTGATGGAGCAGGTCACATTTGCAATTCTATTTGTCAGGTAGTTGGTCAAACTGCTTCAAAACACAGTGAATAAACATATTCGCACATATTCGTTCAGGTCACCTTGAATAGAAATATTACTCAAACAGCATCGAATAACATCGAGCTCCTCTCTCAGCTCATCAGAAAGGAAACTGTCATCACAAAAAAAACTTTAAGGTGAACATTCCGACCTGATGGACTGGCACACATAGAACTCTCCATTTAGAAAGAGTCGCACTGACCCCAATCACTAGCTCTTCTCCTGGAGGAAAAAAACCCTTCAAAGAACCATCTTAAACTTCCAGAGCCCTTTCCTTTAGAGACTCTTCCTCCCTGGACTCAGAAAGCCGAGTCTTTTCGACAGCCATTAGCGAGTATTCAGCGGAGGGTACGGGGAAGGGAAGATCCGTTGAGAAGTCTGAGAGTGTTGCTTATTTTGCCTTCTGGAATGGCAGACCGTGGACCCGGAGACCACGAGGGAGCCCGTAGACGCTCGCTTGCCTGCTCCTTTTGTTTCATAAAACAACAAAGCGCTATTTTCAGGGACCCCGAATCCACTGCGGATCGCAGAGATGGGAAAGAGAGAAACTGATGTGCCATTAAGAAGCTTTATTACTTTTTTATCAGTAGCAGGAGGATAAGCCCGTGGTTTGAGAGTAGACCCAGTGGGGAAGGGAATTTAGAGAGAGAGGGAGAGATAGAAGTGGGATGGGTAGGGGTCAAATCCCAGCTGCACATCAGGGCCTCTATATCTCAGAGGGGGACGCCATACTCGGCGGGGAGACTCAACAACTGGATTTTACGGGATAAGATCTCTTCATCTATCATTCTGACATGCCATCAACATTTTTCCCACTCCATTTTTCTTTACATCAATCATTTTATATGCCAGTAACAATAGAGGCAACTGTGGGAATGGTGCATTTGATTGGTTATAGCTTCATACATTTATACAGCTCAGTATCTGAAAGAGTGAAGCGGCAACTTGTCCTGGGATGCTTTTTTTTTTTATCTGATCCGTATCTGTTTGTTAGTTCCCCTCATTTATTTGATTCTAATCTGTTATTACACATACAGTGGACTGCAGCTTCAAATCACCATATCTGACTCGAGCTAAATATGTTTTCTTCTATAAATACGCCAGGGATTAAGATCCATCATAAAGCCCACGGCTAGATTTTCTAGGTTGCACATCACTACTTGTTTGTCAGCTAGTGACATGTCGAATAGTAGCACTTGTAAAGTACATAACTGCGGTGTGAAAATCTGTGTGACAGGCAGGAAAATTAAAGACTGAGCGGGTTTGTCTAGTCACTTATCCAGTGATTGATCAGGAATAGAGCACAAGAGTTGAACTGGTTTTTAACAGTAACTTTTTAATGTTTGTAACGCTGTGAATTATCTCAGAGGTGGCAGCAGTTATTCAGCAAATGATAGTGACGTGCATTTTTCCCTGCATGCCAAATCACGGTAGTCTGCTAGCACTCAGAAACGATCTCAAATATTGAAAATTGGGGCGTGAAAAGTGCTTCCAGGACAGATTTTTATGGCCATTCACGATGTTACCGTGCATATTTCCTTGATTAATTCTAAAACACTCTCTGGTCAGACCTGAATGTGTTTAGCATGTGAATCAAATGTATGTTTTGTTTATTGATACCATGGGTAAAAAAAAAAAAAAAAAACGCTGAATTTACAGCATCATTATGCCAGTTTTCAGTGTCACATTCTAATATGCAGATTTGGTCTTCAAGACTATTTCTTATTATTATCACAACTGGAAACAGTTGTGCTGCTTCATATTTTTGTGGAAACTGTGACATATTTTTTTGTAACAATATAAAAGTCTTTACTGTCACTTTTGACCTTTTCTTTATCACATTTAAATTTTGAAAGTTAATGTTTAATATAATTAGTAGGGCTGGGTAAAAAATATCGATTTCTCGATATTAATCGATTCTCATTTTTACGAACCGATATCGATTCTTAAATCTCAAGAATCGATTAGTCATCCTGTTTTCATTTGATGATCGCGTAGAACATTGTATCGTGCATCCCATCCAATAAATCGAAATAATCTTTGTGCTTTGTGACTATTATTATGAAATAAAGTCTCAAATTTCAAATTACGTCCATTTTCTTACGAAATTCAAAAACATAAATACCGTTTTGGCGCTGTGGCGTGAGATCGCTCTGGCTCTGCTCAAGAGAAGCAGCAGCACGGAGCGCACATGATCTCATTCTCCTCTTCCGCCTTAATAATACCAGTTACAGCGCCAAATAAACATCAATGAGCATCTGAAAGTGTGTTAAAAGATAGAGTACAACTTCGAAATCCGTATCATGTAACGTGGTATCGCTCAATCAGTGTTTCATCCGTGGAAAGACGTCAGTTAAACAGCAAGTAAACAACGTCACATTTACCTCAGAAAAAACATTAAACTTAGTAACTTAGTCAGTCAGCTATAAAAAATAACTCTAGAGAGGAGAATTTTGCTAAATATATGCACCATATTACATATTCATTATAATTTTTAATGTTCTTCAATATTTAATGCATGTTTGAATAAATCTGGCAAGTTTTTATGACAGCCACCATTTAAATGTTTATATTTCATATAACTTTCTTATTATAAAAATAAATAAGTGTAATTTAAGTGTTTGTATAGCTTCAAATCAGTTAATTTTTACCTTCAAAATTATAATAGGCTAATGAAGCCTAGTAGGCTACAACTGACTCCCATAGTTTACAGCATTAGTTAAGAGATTTGTTTTCCTTGAAAAAAATTGTCATGTATTGTACCTGATATCCAAAATAATCAATATTGAATCGAATCGAATCGTAATCGAAATCGAATCGGATTGCAAGCTTGTGAATCGAAATCGAATTGAATTGTGAAATTTGTGTCAATACCCAGCCCTAATAATTAGTTATGTGATGTGACAAATTAAATGTCCCATGTAGTCTCTTAATAAACAAGTCAATAAAGATTGTATTTGAAATAAATAATTTGACATCAATTAGACACGCATACTGTTGTTGAAAATAATTTAAGCTTGAAATGTCACGTCAGCTACCCACATGTACTTTTTCATATTTACATTTTTTTGTCTTCAAATGTTCTTCACATTCTCTTTTATTTATCTCAGCTCTGTCCATCAAGCACACAATGTGAACCATACACTATACTGTATTGGCTACTAAACTGCAGTAATATTTATGATAATAATGTTTGCCGGAAGTCAGTGTACAGTATGACAATCAAAGTGAGGCCTAGTCAGGCGCACTTACTGCTCTCTTCTCCTTTCTTTAATAATGATTTTTAATTAGTTATCTTTCCTCAACAAGTTAAAACATTTAGCACAATAAAGAAGAAAGTCTAAAATAGCCTCTGGCATCTCTTGTTTTCCTTTACCCTGCGTTTGAAAAGAACTAATCGTTGCTGGAATCCCTACGGGCTGTGTTTGCATAAGGTTAAGTTGATCAAAGTTCCTCAAGGCCTTTTTTTTCTGAAATCGGTTGCATATTCATGGCATCTTGGGGAGAAATTAGATGAATAAATACTTGCTTAGTTTTACTTTTGCTTGAAATCTGCTCTCTCTGATTCACCTTTCACACAACAAAGCGGAGCAGAATTTGCCCCCTCTGAAGCACTGTGGGCAGAGACAATGTTTAATCTCTCTTTCATTGTCTCGCTCGTTCTTTCCGCTTGGAAAATACGGGGCCAGGCTCTTGCCATCCCAGTGCGTCCATCTAGTGTTTATTTCAAGGCAATAAAAAGTAAGAGACATCTTGCTAGGTCTGCTCCACTTCCAGCTGTCTGACACGCAGCCCTAAATAGACACAGCGGCCCATCCTGCCGGTTGCATATTGATGTTGGGATTTAGTAGTGACGTGGGACACACCAGCGGTTGAGGATGAATGGACTGATAGCCTTTTTTGGTGCACGCTAAAAATGTTTTAGATTAGGGGATTCATTATGTATACCAAATCAGTTATTAGTCAATATTAGCTTCTTTTTTTTTTTTCGGTAAGTTTTTTTAAGCACTAGTTTTATATTTATATTCCCATTGCCACCATCAGCCGCTCACTTAAAACTATTGATAATTTAACCATTTTAAATGTAATATTTAGCAAGTATCTAAATTAATGTCAATTTTCTATACTATATATTATAATGTTGTGATGCCAAAATGTATTTGTAGAAAATAATTGACTAGTGTTTTATTAGCATGTTATGGAATATTATCTGTCTGTCTGTCTATCCATCCATCCATCCATCCAATAGATTATATTATATTTAATTTAACTATAATAGATTATATTATATTTCAAATAAATGCTGTTTGACTTTTTATTCATCAAATAATTCTGAAAAATGAAAAGAAAATGGATTACAGTTTCCACACAAATAAAATGTAAGCAGCCCAACTGTTTACAACATTCCTAATAATAAGAAATGTTACTTGAGCAGCAAAATAGCATATTAAAATGGACTCAAAATGGAATGGATATTAAAATGGACATTAGAATGATTTCTGAAAGATCATGTGACACTGAAGACTGGAGTAATGGCACATGAGATAAGATAGTTTTTTTTTTTAAGTAGAAAACATTTTAAAATAGAAATGCAGCCAAAGTACTTAATGCATTAAGCATTATATAATATGTGTGTTTATTTTTATATATTAATTTTAATTTATATATTATTAACAGTTTTAAAATTTCCCCCCAAAAATCCACCTGTTTGCCATTGGTCAGGCAAACATATAGCCCCGCCCTAAACTAACGCCACTGGTTAAGCCACTGCCGGGCAGGGGTAACTCGCTGCTTAACTACCATAGTACGATGCATCGTTGAAGAAATCAACTAGCTATTCACGACTGTTTCCCGAAACCATATTGTCGCAAAGTGGTGTTCAACCACATTGGTTTATGACGTCACGCACGTGGTGGAGTAATAACTTATTTTAATTAAACTGTTTGAGATCGAATTAATGCTAGATGTTATGATATAAATTACAGACATGGCCTCTAAGGAATATTTCAAAATTTTCTCAGTTTCGCTTTATTTCCAGATTTAATCATAGGCTCGTTCTTACATAGTAGGCTAGAGCACGTTCGCACATGCGCACATGTCTTCAAAAACGGTGCTTTAAATATCTTGACAAACTCAAAGATGTCAAACACATTTGTATGTATTCTAAATAAAAGACACAGGTTGTACTGAATGTCAGCTTGCTTATTTTGCTCAAGATACGGATTTATTAAGTCCACATGTCATGCAATTTAGAAACTATGCTTCTAACCACAGGTTTCAGGAAACACCGACTCGTTAAACTATGCTGATAACGACGGAACTTGCGACCAAAGTTGGCTAACGATGCTTTCGGGAAACGCACCCCTGGATGGGACAAACAGAACCATGTTTTGATAGCACTCTTCAGGAATTCAACCTTCATGACTTGTTGTCTCTGCTTTTTATGCTGGGAGATAAGAAAATATTTGAATATATTGAAAGATTTCATGACACACATCACATTTAAACATCCCATTAGTTTTGTGTGCAGTGTTTTCTGGAATTTGTAATGCTCGAAGCCTTGACACCCGACAAGACGTGCTCTCCGACAGAGCATGCACAAGCACCCTACAAACCGGCTTACGAGGGAGTCTTTTTTCAAGACAAGACAAGACAACAAAAAAAAAAAAAAAAAATTCAAGAAGTCAGTTGTGTTTGTAATGTACGGGTAAGAACAAAAGACTTTTTTTCTTGCTTCTAATAAAACAAGCTCTGACATTAATGGGGGGTGTCCGAGGTTAGGAAGGCAGTCTATCCAGTTGTTTGAAATCTAGGGTACTTGACATAAGGCTGTGAATCGTAATGCAGACAACGATCCTCTGGGAAATACCAGATCAAGAGGATTGGATACGAGAAGTCAGCAAAGGCAGTTTGAAGTAAAAAATAGTCCACCCCTTTCATTTTTTTTTCTTAACCCAATCTGTAAAAAACAATACGGTCTGATTGACGATCTCTCTTTGATCCTATAACCATTATGTCTTCTGAAGCATTATGGACTACGGTATTGTGCAGATTCAACTTTTATTTATTTATTTATTCTTTTTCTTTCTGAGCTTTTAAGCTGGTTGGTTTTAAATCTGGCTCTGATGGAAAACACTCCAGAATCTGGCTGGATTTTCCATTTCTTCCATCATTTCATGTTGTCTTTGATTTCCCTTCACGATGTTCTAATTGATCGGACTCGCTGTGAGAACACCCAGACTCTCACACAAGCCATCTTTATGCGCTTTCACGTGACACGTATGTAAGATAAAAAAGCACGTCCTATGCTTTTAAAAGGGAATTTAATCCGTAGGTTTTGAGCTGGATTTTCAACAGCGCAAGCTCTTGTTCTTGTAAGCAGCCCACCTAACATTCTCTCTCAAAGGCCAGTGTGAATCGGCTTGTCTGTCATTTCCTACCAAAGTTCCTCCCTGTGTAGATGAGGATGAAGCAGTAGCACGCTAGCAAAGCTCAGAGTTTAATTCTCTTTTCAATGCTGAAATGTCTCTTTTAGGGATTAATTGTTGTACATGTAATGTATGGTAATGGTTAGTCGGCGCCCTGAGCTAAAAGATGTCTCTAGGCTTAAAATAAGGCTCAGATCATTTAGGTATGTCCATGCATCAAGCTTTGGATTATTGCATTTTTGCGAGAGTATTGTTTGGGACGTGAGGATTTGAGAAAGGCTTGTGTATCAGAGTAAACCATGTGATGGGACAGCACACATTGAGGTTTCTGTTTTATCTGACCTTAAGTTGGATTTAGTCTTAAGTGTCCCAAGCCTTTTTTTTGCATACTTTTCTATTATTCATTGACTTTTTGCCAGAATGGAGAGAGGAAAACCAATGGGGACGTACAAGAAAAAATTTGAATATACATGACCATACAAAAAGCCTATTTCTATATTTCATGGTCAACATGTATTTACTATTACATTTACTTTGTCACATAGTGTGAATGAGACTTAATGAAAATGTCAGTTGTCTTAATATTTTAGGGAGGGGGTCCCTTTCTATAACAGTAGATTTTGTATGTTTCAATGAGTTTGTGTACATTCTTAAACTATAGTGGTAATTTAGGTTGCATTCTTCAAAATATCTTTAATGTTCAAAGGAAGAAAGTAAGTAATGAGGGTTTGTGAAAACATGAGGGTGAGTAAACGATGACAGAATTTTCCTTATGGGTAAACTCGCTCATCTAATAGATGGTGCGGTTGTGGACACGAGGGATTTGCGCCTTTGTCTGGAGACTAAAGCAATAATCAAGCTAGTTTATTCTACTTTTAAGATCTTATTTCTAGGAACCACTGCTTCGTCTTGCCTTGTTTGCATTGAACCAAGTTCCAACTGGTTTCAGACCTAACCACAAGGGCATAGAGAGAGGGAGAGAGAGAGAGAGAGAGAGAGAGAGAGAGAGAGAGAGAGAGAGAGAGAGAGAGAGAGAGAGAGAGAGAGAGAGAGGCTGAAGTGGAGAAATAGAGGTGCGGTGTACTCTTCATTCTCTGACAGGCTGGATGGGTACGGCCTTGACAGTGATCTTGCCCTAGCATTTCTATGGTCAGTGGGTTTTCTATTTCCATTACCCACTTTTTTTTTGGTTGTTTTTTTGCCATCCTCTTATCCTCTCTCAACGAGACTAGGTTAGCCAAACATGCCTCATAAAGAAGAAAGCATCAACAGCAATGGGAAAACACCATGTCGTCATGCATGAAGGTTTAATGAAGAAGCCTGAGTTGTGTTTACAATGTGTGAAAAGAGCCTTTCCAGAGGTCCAGAAGCTCCATCTGGAAATGTTACGCTTTTCTTATTGTTTGTATTTCTTACTCTATATCTTTACGTCTGTGTCTTTCTGTGCTTTCCCCCCTCATCCTAGATCACATTTCCTTGCCTCTGCGGTTTGTCTGCGAGAGCTCTGGTAGGGACTGTGAGATCGAAGTTGATACCGAAAATAGCTTAAAATAACCCATCAAAAGACAGGACGCCGAGAAGAGATATTTGGATGAAAAGGCAGGGAATTAGAGGAGAGGAGAGTGGAAAATAGTGTGGGGATCTGACACCAGAGACTTTTTGGTCTAGTTAAGGAGTAAAAAAGTGCACATCATAAAGGTATTACTGGGAAACTGTACAAATGGGGGATGGAGAAGGATGGTAGGGGTCAGGAGGTCATGATGAAACAGGTCTAAGCATCCAGACTGTGACGTGAGCGAGGTAAAAGTCTGTCATCGCAGAACATCAGACTACAGAAATTGTCTTTTCATGCTGCACACGAATTGCTCTTGTCTCGGTTACAATAGGTTGAACATGCAGAAATTTGCTGATTCTTACCGTAATTTATGTGTAAATGTAGCCAATTGTGTGCAATACCCATTTTGGCTTTGGTTGTGCCTCCAATGTCTTTGTTACATCAACATAAAAAGAGGTGCATCAGGATAAATGTAAACATTGTTCGAAGGTTCCACTCAGAAAGCAAAATTGTGTATAAATTGGGTGAATACATGTGAATTGGGACACTTTTGTCATTGAGATGAATGGGAAAAGGGTCTCAATTTATTTGTATTCATCCTCTAATTATAGACAACTTTGAGACTATGTATCATCCTGAAGGGGGTTATTTTTATTATATCAAAATTTGTTATCATACTGAAGACGCTTATTTCGCAATAATAACCGGCTCACTGTACATTATCTGGCTTATTATATGGAAACTTACTGAAATAAATAAATAGATACAATTATTTGTTGGAAACTATTTGCCTAGGACAAAGTTCCGTTATACTGTTTAATAGATATTAGAGTTCAAACGTGGCCATCCAATTTTTTGGCTATTTTTCCAATAAATTTTTCCCATAGGGATTTTTAGTAATTTGAAAGCATAATTTCAAAAACTAAGCAAAAATTTCAAGCATAGCCTGAATCTATCATGTAATTTGCATATTTGCAGTGCTTCATGCACTGTGTAGAGAGGTGGGCGCTAAAGAGTTTTTTTTTGCCTTGTTTCGACTCTCCGATTGGAGATTTCTTTGCAGAATCCACTTATATATCAGGGTGTGTTCATACTTGTCAGGTTTGGATCGATTAAAAGAACTCTGGTGCGATTGCTCTGTTGATTAATTTAAATAAGTGTGAACACTGCCATCTAAACACTGGTGCACACCAGACAAGCGGACAGAGACCCCGGAAAAGGTCGTCCAAATGAACTCTGTGGGGTTCGACTAAAATGTGAACACAAAACGGACCAAAGACATCTAAACGAACCAAAAACATGACGCGATGTCACCAGATGTGACCCTAAAAAGGACTGAAAAAAAAGTTTTGCATATAATGAAAGTCAATAAAATCCAATGTTCTTTTGGCTGCACTGACTTTCTTTGTATGAACAAAAACACTGACTTCATAATACCATAAAGTCACAAAAGTTTGGAACAACATGAGTAAATGATGAAAGAGTGTTTTTAGTTTTATTTTATCTTTAGTGACCTATCTTTTTAAGATGGCTTTTCCAACAAGCAAAATCTGTTTTACACACACATCCTTTTAACCTCCACTCCCCAACACACAAATTGGCCTGCAACCACCCATTAACAAAGCTACATGTTCATTCTAAATGCACTTGCAGCTTAGCAAGCCACTAACGCAGAAAGTCACGCTACAATAGCTTGTGTTCCCTCTCTGCTGCTTTAAACATGATTAGCATAGTTAAATGGACACTGACCGCTGTGCAAATGGCGCTCAATAACATTTAATTCATCGTAATTATCGCGGACATCATCATTAGCATCAGAAAGGCATTTGGATTATTAGCATTGTTATTAGCATTAGGGGCAACTTATCTTGTATTTGTGTTTTGTCAGTATGGTATCATGGAACGAGGTCGCATGTAATATGCTGTTATTTGTGCATTTTTATAATCTTATGCTGTTAATTTACCTCTCAGTGTTGTGTTTGCCTTCTTGCAGCCCGGTCACAGAATTCATAAACTCATAATGGTTGAACTCAGCCTCCTGGTGTGTGTGTATGCGAGTAACACTTTGATCTCTCTACACACAGATTATCCACGGGGAGAGAATGTATATGTGGCGCTTCCACGCAGGCATAATTAAATCGTGTGGATCCTGTAATTGCTGCTTTTAAACAGAACTAGATTAGCAAAGATTTCTCACAGGAATGTTTGGCTAGCGCGGCACAGGAGAAAATATAATTCCCATGCAACCGTGTGAGTGGCATGCTGAATACAGACAACGGTTTTAGAGTCTCTCTCCAGCTGAGCTTAAATGCAGTGAAGCAGGCGACAAAAATTGTCTGCATGTTTTTGCTCTGCGTGTTGTGAAAGACACAGCTGTCATCTCTAGGTGCCACTGCCGTCATAGCCGTCCAGTTTATCTGTGCGTTTCAAGGGAAGCATGTCTTTTCAGAGTTGACTTGAAAGTCTTGTTTGCATCGCACTAAATTATCAGTCATCAGTGTCCTCAAATAAAACTGCCATACAAAGAATATTCATTGTAGATGATTGTACAACATTAAGATCTATAGTGCCTATAACTGAACTAGAAGCCAGACATGTTTTAAATTGAATTTTAATGCAATTTAAATTTATTGAGCTTGCCGTTTCAACGAAAACTAAATGTGTTTGCATTAAAATCTACATATTTTGACTGGATTATTATTGTTATTACATGTATATTGGAACACTTCCGTTATTTCAAATGAAATTTAATATTACTAATATGAGTAAAAAGTCATTTCAAATGGGCTTTCTACTTTTGCATGTTCTATCTTGTTCGACAATCTTTTGAAGAGTAAATGTTTAAAGAGAGAGAGAGAGAGAGAGAAAAAAAAAACTAAATAACTTGTAAACTTCAGGGAAAATGTCATTCCCTCACATCAGGAAACCTGTTTTTAATTAATTTTTAATTGATTGAGCTGCTGGTGGAGTCTTTGAAGTTCTGATACCAGCTGGGGGTGACTGAATAATTTTTGGGTAAGAAAAAAATGAAATAAATAAAACTGTTTGTTTTGATGGTTCAGAGAACCAAAGAACCCCCCAAAAAATTCAATAAAAGATTTGGATACTCCAAGATTTTGTGGTTGCAGCGAGTGCATGACTGAAACTAGTGCATGGTAGATTGAACCAGCTCCTTCTGAGCCGTTTGATATTCCTGACACGTATCGTTTCACAATACAACAGAGCCATGTAGACTATGTGTAGGGTTTGTTTATGATGTACACTTTTTAAAAAAACTATTTCAAAAGGGGGCGAATCACAGTGATGCCATGGAAGAACATTTTGGGTTCCCAAAATAACCTTTAATTGGTTGTGTGTGTGTGTGTGTGTGTGTGTGTGTGTGTGTGTGTGTGTGTGTGTGTGTGTGTGTGTGTGTGTGTGTGTGTTTATCCTCATTGCATAACATTATTTATGTCCATGTACTGAAATCAGAAGAGAAATGTTGCTCCACGTTTGCCTGCAACATCAACAGACGTGTCTGTTACTTCTGACAGCTACATTTTGAAGCTAAAAACAAACAAACATCCACACGGCAGGAATAACAATCCTCAAATGTTTCCTGTATGATTGAAGTGTGACAGATGTTGCACCTCATAGTGTAAACATATGGCTTGTGCATCGTATTTCAACAGTTTTTGCAATCTTTTGTGCCACAGTTGGCATTTAAATGCGTGAATGCCTGTGCCCCTCAGGGACCGCTAGATGCTAAAGGTTATACCTGTCTTCTCCACACATCTCTTTTTCTTCATTTCCCGCTGTAATTTTATGTTGCTTTCTTTTTTATCAGTTTCTCACCCTGTTGTGGTTTCTTGACTTTCACAAGAAGAAATGCGGTCTGTTCTTCTGCCTCGTGTTTGGCTCCGGGCGACAGCTCTGAAGCTCATGCTAACGCTCACTCCTTTCAGGCTGAAGCTTCTTGTTTATGGGGCAGAGATTATGTATTGTCATGAGTTTGGCTTTCTCCAGCTTTGACGGAAATTGGCAACATGTTGAGAGGCCAACTAAGGTTATTTCCCACAAGCGCACTGGCATCTGAATGTTGTCAGCCCATGATATGAGCTGTACACCTTTCACAATACCAAGGACACTTCGGCATACAAAATCCATAAAATTACTTCAGATTCTGTATGGTCTACTCTTAGCTTTATATGCTTTAACTCTCTCTTGTTGTATTTTGTAGGAAGACTATTTTGTAGGAAGACTATCTATCTATCTATCTATCTATCTATCTATCTATCTATCTATCTATCTATCTATCTATCTATCTATCTATCTATCTATCTATCTATCTATCTATCTATCTATCTATCTATCTATCTATCTATCTATCTATCTATCTATCTATCTATCTATCTATCTAATCTCATAACGTTCCAAAGTACATACTTCACAAAAAAAAGTTTTTAGATTTGATAGTGCCAAAAATTTGTCGGGGTACATTGATAGATGCAATAAAGATGTAGGCAGACTGTTTGGTTTGATATTTAATCAGCTTCTTGGGATGAATATTACCATCTTACCCCTCAATTGATCAGCAGATGTATTTATCAACTCATATAAATACTGTCACTTTCTTCTTCCATACGTCGCTCCATTTCTCATTCCTTAGCCCCCAACTATTCACTAATTAGGAACTAATTACCCAGGCAAGTGTAAACAATCACAGCAGATGGTGTAAATCTTCTAAATTAATGCTAATGACCTTGAATTCCGATAGGTTGAAGTGTATACTTTGCCTTCCTCCTTTAATTATTCGGCCTACTTTTGAAATGACACCATGTTGTTTTCGAACAACCCTAGACAAGCATGAGTCTGGGCTTTACTGGGTCTCGCTGTCTGGTCTGTTTGTGTGTTTGTATGTGTTCTTCCACTTGTTTACTAATTGGATTAGCTTTGCAGATGGTCTTACCTTTGTGCAGAATGTTCTGCAGGAAAGATCAAATGCGTAAATGTTGCTTTCTCTCTCCAGAGGAGCTTTCTTTTTTTTAGCACTCTTTTGTCCTGAAATCTGCGCATGCCGCCTGTTGTATCTGTCTCAAGGTTTTACACTATAGATAAACCCCATTGCTATGAATAAACTAAGTCTCTGAATAGCTTGCAGTCAATTTTAAGCGTCCATTAGTGGGGAATAAAGGCTGTTACCTCGAATAAGTCCTATACAGCTATTAGTCATGTCATGGAATTGCTCTCAAACAGATTTTAGAGGATTTTAGAGGTGAGGGAATCAAAAATCTAATGAGGACTCTGGGGCCCTGAACTATATATTTATATATATATGACGTCAAAATATGTTTTAAATAGTTTTAGTTAACAATATTAACAGTTTTAAAAGTGAATAGGGATTCATCTTGTAATTCAATGTACAAAACAATGTAACATATATTATAGATTTATATTTTGGGGGGTTTATATTATAGGTTTTATATTATAGGAGGTTTTTTTCTATTAATAATTGTCTTGGACAGAAACAAGAAAATTAATATTTTTTTATCTTTTTTTTGTGTGAAGCTGAAACAGCTTTGCCATAACTGGGGCCTCACAGGTGAAGAAACAAATAATAATACTCATATCACAGCCTATTTTTCAAAGTCGCAAATCGCAAACCAGCGGTTTGTCTTATTTCCCAATGCATATTTGGTTCCAACGGGAAAATCAGTCCCATGCAGAGAGAAAGAACAGGTATAGAGACACACAGACAGACACAAAAGGTGCATAAAGGGTAAATGCTAATGGCGTCTCTGGCAGTGCTCCTCCGGTGCTCGTAACTAACAGAGGAGGCCAGCTGCCCTTCGCTCCTGTCTTTCTGAATTAATATCTTCATTTGTTGGCTCATTGACGACATTAATTGTTTTCCAGTCGCTTTATCGGTGAACCGCAAATCAACCAAGAGGAAGTGAGTGGTTTGGTGTCACTCTCGGGTCATAATCTCCCTCTCTCTCCTTCTCTGTTTTCTCGCCCTTTCCATTCTCTGTGCATTCATCCCTCTCAACAATTGATCATCCTGCTCTCTCCCTCTCACCTTTTTTTTCACCTTTCCACCAAAGCTGAAAACTAACACTGCAAGTTTCTCTTGCTTTCCTATATATAGGCTGTTCGCCACCCTTGGACACCATTGACAGTTTCCCAGCAAGCTCATCATTCAGTGCTTAGACACTCAACCTCAATAGAGATTTAAAGCAGTGTTTTGCAAACTTTTTCTAGTGTACCTTCACAGCCCATCAGGCGTGGTAACCAGAAATGTGTTCTTTTTTGAAATCATAGGGAATATCATTTGGCATTATCGTTAAAATATATTTTTTTTTAAATATTGAATGTGACATTAAAGTCATATTTTTTTGTTTTATACTCTTAAGAATGTATCTGTATAAGAATATGAGAATCACTGATTTAATGGACACATCATTGACATGCTCAAACACCTACCCATCACGTGGGTTTAGACAAATCGTACAAATTCGTACGAGTGAGGTTGTACGAATTCGTACGAATGAGCCATCTTTTAATCACTCTTACGAATTCGGAACAATTGGTCGTGAGATAGCGTTGGCCTGGCAGGTGTGCAGGGGCGTTGCATTTGGCTTGTACCCACATCCCAGAACATCTGTTTCTCTCCCGTTGTGTCGCTGTTAGTTCTTGCTGCCGTCCCTTCCAAGAGGAAGCGCTTCTTTGAATTCACACACTCTGTGTTCTGAAAAAGGCAACCAGCTAATTAGATGGATCAGGATTGCCCTAAAAGCCCTGAATTTACTTGTTTACTTATAGCACTTCCTACATTTACAGTACATGGAGACTTTTTGTTTCAATCGGAATGAAATCATTCCAAATGATGATTCTGAACATAGTGCTTACATGAAATCAGATTTGGTCTTTTGACATGCGCACACTGCAGGAATTTACAGAGTTGCCCTGTCACGACAGATAGTGGAGAATTGGGTGGATCCAAATGCTGCAATAGTATAGTCAGGGCAATCCAAATCATCGTCATCCATGCAAGCGTCATAATCCAAATAATTAGAATCGTAGTCATCCATGCCAGTGTCGAAATCCATTTTAATCAGTCCGAATTATAATATACAAAGCAAAACAAGAACAAAACGAGAACCGACAAGAAACAAACCTCAGAGTTGCAGCGTGACAAACAATACAATGACTCCGTGACATGAACTAACAAAACCAGGGTATATAAGCACAGACACTAACAACATAAATGGGAACAGCTGGGTGCAATCACAAGTGATGGGAACAAACAAGGATTATGGGAAATGTGGTTCTAGAGTGAATGGATACAGGAAGGAAGGGACCTCTAGTGGAACCCAGTGAAAACACAACCAGACACTGTGACATAACCCCCCCTCTACGGAGCGGCTACCAGACGCTCCACGACAGAAAACAACACTCGAAAAAAGTCCAGGAGGGAGGTGGAGCTGTGGGGAATCAGGGGGAGGGACGGAGGGCCAGGACGATGGGAGGGAATGGAACCAGGGGATGACAGGTCATCGAGCGGTCTGGGCGGAGACGACCCTTCAGGTGGCCAGGGTGGAGCAGGTAGTCCATCGGGCGGTCTGGGCAGAGACGACCCTTCAGGTGGCCAGGGTGGAGCAGGTAGTCCATCGGGCGGTCTGGGCAGAGACGACCCTTCAGGTGGCCAGGGTGGAGCAGGAAGTCCATCGGGCGGTCTGGGCAGAGACGACCCTTCAGGTGGCCAGGGTGGAGCAGGTAGTCCATCGGGCGGTCTGGGCAGAGACGACCCTTCAGGTGGCCAGGGTGGAGCAGGTAGTCCAGCGGGCGGCCAGGGCAGAGACGTCCCCTCGAGCGACCACGGCGAAGACGACCCATCAGGCGGCCACGGCGGGGACGATCCTTCGGGTGGCCACGGCGTTGAAGACCCTTCGGGCGGCCACGACGGAGAAGAACTGTGACATGCCTACTGTTTGTGCATACTAGCCATTCTCCTTGCTTCTTTGTTTTAAAAATCAGACTTCTTTCTCCAAATTAGGAGACGACGAGCACATACAGTTTTGTGCCAGGCTGCATATATTTATCAAGCAGTAAAAATGCCCTTTCTCAAACCCGAAATAAGACATCTGTGAATAAGAGTCTGAAACAAAGACTGTTTGGACAATGTTGTCCTTCCCACCTTCACAGACAATTAGTGGACGGAGAATTTTAGAATGACACAACAATCATTTATGACACTATGACTATTCTGTGCATCATGCGCCAGATGTCATTACGCCATTTCTATGTCAGTACACAGGTGCAGAACTTTCTAGTTTAAATTTTCAGTCAGGTAAAGTGTTTGCATGTTCTTTCGAGCAGATTAGAAAAGATTTAAACAACCCCTTACAATCCGAATTAAATTGTATTTGGATTTGGCCAATTTTTCCAATTGACGTGGTTACGTGTGACTTTTTAAACTTGTTAACTTTTTAATTCTGACTGTGCTACTAGGTTAACAGGTTAATAGGGTCCATGTAAACGCAGTAGGCTAGTGTCTTTATCAAGTCCTCATGCTAGGTAATTTTTCTTATGAATAAAGATCATTTAGAGATGTAATTATTACCAACACTTCTGAGATAGACAAACCAGATTATTGACACTTGACATAAGGTCTGACACATATTGTGGTTTATTTTTTGTGAAAAGTCCATTTAAGATTTTGCCTGAATATATGATGTATGATTGGATGTATGTATGTATGCATGGATGGATGGATGGATGGACTTATCAGTGGACAATTCAAATCGAAAGGGTGTTGTGTGGGGGTAAATCTGACATAAAGTTGGGAAAAGTGGCATCTTTTTTGTTTTAACTGCAGTGATGAACAGTAGAGCATGGAACTTAAATATACTGATAAAAAGTATACCTTAAATGCATTAGAAATCACTTTTTGTAAGCCTCTGCCAAATGTGTAAATGAAAAAAAGCTTGAAGCTGGTTGACTGCGGCATCCAAAAACAACATTTGGTTGTGACCCTTCTGAGTTTTTTTGTAGTTCATGTCACGTAGCTTTAAGAGATGATGAATTTCCCCTGAGTTTAGACATTTATTGAACATCTGTACAAGAATAAGTTCAGACAGGGTTTTGCTGTTACAATGAGCAGAGAAATATTGGCAAAAGAGACTGGGAAATGAAAAAGAAGCGTGTGACCAAAGTAGTGTGTATGTGTGAATACATCTGAGCAGCACCTTGTATGTGACCCAAAATCCACAGACGCGTACCAACCTCTTTACGCTTTTCAAAGATCTCCAAGTCGTTCGCTGTCTACTCAGTCGCCTGATAGGAACCATTTTGGCCTTTGTCACAAAGAAAAACGCAGGAGCGGGCGGAATAATGCTTCTGGAAAATCCATTAGGACTTCATCTGCATCATAAAGGCACAGAGGACGGAAAGCAATGGGTCATTCATAGTCAGAGTCCTGCTGCTTGTCTGGCTTTTAAATTCCTGCAATGTAAAAAATGATCGCGATTTTAACGGTAAAAGACTGCAGTAAAAAGTAAAAATGCTACAGTGAAAAACTGTTAATTGGTTAACAGAAAGTTTCCTTACTATATACGGTAAATAACTGTGATAGATCTAACGGTACATTTAATGTAATTTTACTGTAAAATACCGTTAAATTTACAGTTTTTGAAAGTGAAAAAGAACAACTCATTGTATAATTTACAGTGAAAAAAACGTAAATTGACATTCCCACAATTCCCTGCGTGACACTTCACATTTGATGTATTTTTGTTGAAATAACTATGTTTCTTCTTAGTTTGCTTAGTTCTTTTCTTATCAATTATGCACATTCGAGTTTTATGTTACATTTAATGTTGTTAAATTAATGTTTATTGCATTTTTTAAAATTTCATGTGTTACCATGATGCTGTTTAGTGTTTGTGCGAATGACACTGTGCAGCTTCTATACATTAGTACTAACTCTTTCGTGGAAGAGTTGCTTGTGATAAGCTTTGATTTATCATGTGATTTTCATCACTGCTGTGATGATTTTTGGTTGTCAGTGTATTACAATGGTACAAAACAGATATTAATACATAAATAGGTTGGTAAATTAACATTATAACAGATAATGAAAAATGGTGTAAATTTTAAGTTAAGTCTGTAAAACCAATAATGTCTGTACCATATTTTTGACGGTAAAGTTCTGGCAACCACAGCTGCCTGTATTTTACCGTAAAAATGGCATTTTATTTTTTACAGTGTGGCGAATGTTCGTGTAAGAGTTTTTGAGCAATCGTGTGAGTCTTTATCTGTGCATCACACCTCATGCGTGTTCAGAATGTATTGAGACTTTTTTTCGTTTCATTGTTACCTCTGTTAGTTCCCAGAATCTGCAAACCAAGGATTCCTATCAGATTCCATGCAAATTGTGAATTCCATAATCCATAAACTTTAAGAAATGTGAAAAAACAATATGTATGAATATATATGAATAGAAATTGATGTGTGCTTTTGTTCATCTGTCACTCAAAGTTTTAAAGGGGTCCTATAGTGCCCTTTTCATAAGATGTAAAATAAGTCTATGATATCCCCAGAGTGTGCATGTGAAGTTTTAGCTCAAAATACCCCACATATACTTTTAATACAGATACAGTCTACAGTCAGATACTTTTTGAGGGTGAGCAAAAACGCGCCGTCCCTTTAAATGCAAATGAGCTGCTGCACCCGGCACAGTGGGCGGGGCTTCAAGAGCTCGTGCGTTAGCAGCTCTGATTACCTCACACAACACTGAACATTTCAAAAACTTTTAGCCTTTTATGCTCAAACCGGAGTCGGACAAAGATGGAGAGACTCAAGGAGAAGTGAAAACATGTCAAATGCAACAGGACATTTCTGAATGGTTAGTTGAGGAATTTATGGAGCTGATGTGGAGTTAACTATCTTCGAGTCTTTGATTAGCATAGTCTGTCATGATAATCTATAAATAGGGTTTATGTACATTTGTATGTGAAGAATCTAGGACTGGGGGGTATATCGAGTTTGTACGATATAGCGATATTTTTTTAAACGATATGGAATGAGATACAAGCACATCTGAAAAAAAGCGGAAGACGCAGTGTGAGCTGCTGCAGTGAAAGTAAGTTACGTTAGTAGCCTACAATTTGTCCTAAACATGACACAATCTTATATTAAGATTTTCAAAATAACTGGTAAGACAGTTAACAAGTTTAAAGGGTTAGTTCACCCAAAAATGAAAATTAAGTCATTAATTACTCACCCCCATGCTGTACCAACCCCGTAAGGCCTTCGTTCGTCTTCGGAACACAAATGAAGATATTTTTGATTAAATGTGACAGCTGGATCACTCCTCCATATTCTCCCTAAGGGAATGAATCCTGACGGCCCAGAAAGTCAATGAAGAAAATGTTTAAATATTCCATGTCACAACAGTGGCTCAACTATAAGTTTATCATGCGACGAGAATACTTTTTGTGCGAAAATAAAACAAAAATAACGACTTTATTCGACTATTCCTTTTCTTCCTTGTAGTCCTGAAACGAGACTTCAAGAGATTTCCACGACGCATGCGCGAGAATTGCGATCTCCTTCAACTACTTCAGTTCAGTTCTCGCGCGTGCGCGTCGTGGAAATCTCTTGAAGTCTCGTTTCAGGCCTATGTCAATAAATACAGATCGAACTTTGTATAGGCATAATAAAAATTATTATAATTATTATAATTTAGTGCATTTCCAAAGCTGAAGGATAATTTAAGTTGTATTATTATTATTAAAAATAAGATATTTATTTTTGCTGGAAAAACAGTATGTTATGCAGTGGACACAGTTAACGCTCATCAAATGACCTTTAAACCTTTAGTATAAAGCAAACACCGCCAGCAGGCAGATGATGCTCTGCTGTTGTTATGCATATCTTGTTGTATCATGCAGAACTACACCTTGAGGTAATTGCTGACTGTATTTGTAGTTTTTATGTGTCTTTAATGGCACAGGGCAAGGTGAGGGATAGCCACGACCTTCAACTGTGACAGTTGTTTGAGAAAATGTGCAAGTGTGTGTACATGCAGGACTAAAGATGCCCACAAACTCAGAGTCAGATTTTATTGGTCCCTCCCTCTAATCTGCCACCAAGGTCAGGGGTCCTAGAACCAGCGTTTAATTCCACTAGCGTAATCTTAATAGCTGACATAGCCGTGACCCTTCTACATTCCTCATATATTTGTTATTCATAATGGATCATCACACTTGAGTCCTTGACTTTACTCATTGGCCTCCCGTTTCATAATCATTGTCGTAGAATAGTCTAGCAGGGGTCATGGTGTGAACCGGCCTTAAGTCATTCCAAGAACGCTGATCGATTGCGGAACATGCAAGAGGTGTTTTTTTGCAACGACATAAGATGCTTCCGGTGTGGAAAAACCCAGGTGTCTGGGGTCTTTATCATTCAGACCAGAGAAGGCTCATCAGGAGCGTTCCTCTGTAATTCCTCATCAGATACTGTAATCACGCCTGGCTCTTTGGAGACTCGCTGTGGTGGCGTGTTGCTTTTTAGGTCAGTGGTCATGTTGTAGAAAGTGGTATTCTCTGTGGATGTGTCTGGCTGGTATGATAACTTAGGGGCAGTTTACACTGACATGTACTTCTACACTCACCTAAAGGATTATTAGGAACACCATACTAATACTGTGTTTGACCCCCTTTCGCCTTCAGAACTGCCTTAATTCTACGTGGCATTGATTCAACAAGGTGCTGAAAGCATTCTTTAGAAATGTTGGCCCATATTGATTGGATAGCATCTTGCAGTTGATGGAGATTTGTGGGATGCACATCCAGGGCACGAAGCTCCCGTTCCACCACATCCCAAAGATGCTCTATTGGGTTGAGATCTGGTGACTGTGGGGGCCATTTTAGTACAGTGAACTCATTGTCATGTTCAAGAAACCAATTTGAAATGATTCGAGCTTTGTGATATGGTGCATTATTCTGCTGGAAGTAGCCATCAGAGGATGGGTACATGGTGGCCATAAAGGGATGGACATGGTCAGAAACAATGCTCAGGTAGACCGTGGCATTTAAACAATGCCCAATTGGCACTAAGGGGCCTAAAGTGTGCCAAGAAAACATCCCCCACACCATTACACCACCACCACCAGCCTGCACAGTGGTACAAGGCATGATGGAATCATGTTCTCATTCTGTTTACACCAAATTCTGACTCGACCATCTGAATGTCTCAACAGAAATTGAGACTCATCAGACCAGGCAACATTTTTCCAGTCTTCAACTGTCCAATTTTGGTGAGCTCTTGCAAATTGTAGCCTCTTTTTCCTATTTGTAGTGGAGATGAGTGGTACCCGGTGGGGTCTTCTGCTGTTGTAGCCCATCCGCCTCAAGGTTGTGCGTGTTGTGGCTTCACAAATGCTTTGCTGCATACCTCGGTTTTAACGAGTGGTTATTTCAGTCAAAGTTGCTCTTCTATCAGCTTGAATCAGTCGGCCCATTCTCCTTTGACCTCTAGCATCAACAAGGCATTTTCGCCCACAGGACTGCCGCATACTGGATGTTTTTCCCTTTTCACACCATTCTTTGTAAACCCTAGAAATGGTTGTGCGTGAAAATCCCAGTAACTGAGCAGATTGTGAAATACTCAGACCGGCCCGTCTGGCACCAACAACCATGCCACGCTCAAAATTGCTTAAATCACCTTTCTTTCCCATTCTGACATTCAGTTTGGAGTTCAGGAGATTGTCTTGACCAGGACCACACCCCTAAATGCATTGAAGCAACTGCCATGTGATTGGTTGATTAGATAATTGCATTAATGAGAAATTGAACAGGTGTTCCTAATAATCCTTTAGGTGAGTGTATTATGTCTGTGGTTTTTTTTTTGTTTTAGGATTTTGTCTATGTATATCAGGGTTAATAGAATTCAATAGACTTCAATTCAAACTAAAACAGTTAATTTTATGCAATGAGATAGATTGATTAATATTTTGCGTAATTGTTGTAATGTATCAGGTTCTGTCGAAATGCTGGCTGAGTCCATTACATATTTCCCTATCGGGGACAGTAAAGTATATTTCATTTAATTTCATTTCATATCTCAAGCTCACAGACAATTTTCACACCAATTCATGGCCACCTTAAAATCCAGATGACTTCAGGGAAAGATAAGATACGAATCTGTAAAAGTATAGCAGTTCGCTCACAAGTTTTGCATCTTTTAATTGTTTTCTCACCTCCCGAGAGGTGCATGACTAAGCAGCATTTCCCCACAGCAGCTGTTCTGCTGTCAAATTCTGTCATTTTCATTACAGGCACAATACTATGTGCAAGATTTTTGGATTAAAATATCAAAAAAACACTAGAACAATGTTATTGTTGACTTTTGCAATAATGTTTAAATCCTGCAGAGAAATCCTCAATTTTAGCCAGTGTAACGTCCTGTGTCGTTGTATCGCCTGTCAATGATGCAATGCCTTCCTTACCTCAATTTCCATGGAAACACTAAAGATGGTTTAATATATGATGTGTTTTATAGACAGGTGAGCAACTGTGTGTGGATACCTTGATCCAGTTAGTCCTATTGTTTGAATCTTAACTTGATTTACCATGAGTAACGTGTTTGTAACATGCCTCAGAGACAACACTATTAGTCAAGTGACTAACATAGCATAATCAGAAAGAGTTTTATTTGTAGTAACAGTAATAAAGCATTTTCTCCACCATACAATATATTTTAAAATTAACTGCATGCCATTTAGCAACACAATTCATCCAGCTTTTAGTAATATGTTTACTACCACAAGTGTCTCACACCAGCCATCTAGCGAACGCACAGAGTAACGTTAACGGTAACCTTACCTTTCAACAGATTCAAATGTATTTTTAGTATGATTGTTTTGACCAAGTAAAACAGTGCTGCAATACCCCACAGTTTAAATTCGTCAGATAAAGGGGCATGTATGTGAAACTCGAAAAATTTGAATATCGTGCAAAAGTTATAATTTTGATGATTATGGCTTACAGCTTATGAAAACCCCAAATTCTAAATCTCAAAAAATTTGGATATTACATGAAATCAATAAAAAAAAAAAAGGATTTTAAATACAGAAATGTCGGCCCTTTGAAAAGTATAATCATGCATATGTATATAGTCATATATACTAAATATATTAGTTTCACCTTATAATTTGAATTACATGAACTTTTGCACAATATTCATATTTGTCGAGTTTCACCTGGAAGTTGTAATTTAGCACATACAGCTATTTCATTAGAACAAAATAAAAGAATGTGAATTTAAGAGATCAAATGTAACTGTAACAAAGTTCAAGTTCAGGGAAAAATGTGGCAGACGTTAAACAACTTTAATCGCAAAATAAACATAAACAACAAAACGAAAAGAAAGGAGCGGCCGACTGCGGCTTATAAACGTAATAAAAACCGCAACGTAAAATGTCCCAGGCTCTCTGCCCCGCCCTGCTTCATACCACAGTAACGTTAATAAAACTTGAATATATTAGCTCATATTTTTATCGTGACTCCAAGTGCGTGCTCCGCATCACAAGTGTAATGCTGTACCGGGATAGCTACCGGACAAGTTTGCTACACCAGAAAAGCTATAAATGCAGCTGGTTATGTGATGCAAACATCAAAAGCTGTCAGTTTTGATGCACTATGGAACCGTAATCACAAGGAACCATGCGGGAATAAGTCTTTATTAATCAATAATCTGCCCCTGTAATCATAATTGTGTGTGAAAAGGAGTACAAGTTGTTTTACTGCCTCTAGTGTTCATTTAATCTGGAAACTGCAGTGATTTGATTTGTGTGTATTTGTTTTGAGGTCTTGCAAAAAATGTTGGCAGAGGCACGTCTTTCCAATGAGCCTGTGTTGGGAGTATTTATTCGAAATCGATTATTTGACATTAATGGGCCGGTGTGAAAACGTGGCCTTTGCCGTCTGCAGCTAATTGGCTTTATTTTTACACGCTGCACGAGACAGGCTGTTGTGCTTGCACACATTCCTCTAAACAAATGTGTTTTCGACAGCTTGCTGCAGTGCCCTATCTTCTCAGCTTTCAACAGGTTGCTCAGATTATTGTTTAGAAATCATATTCCATGATTCATCCCTAAAGCTGTTTCTTTAAGCACATACAGGTGGCACTAATTGGTGATTTACCTTCCCATGAAATATGGATGTGCATCTTTGAGGATGTTTCTCTGTAACTGGCCTTATCTGAATGTGTGATATGTCCTCCATCAGATTAGAGTGTGATACTCTTGTTCATTAACACCAGGGCTATTCTCAGGACCTGCTCGTTATCGAGTGGCACATCACGTTAAACCAGTGTGTGTGGTTATAAAGGGCAGTGTGTGTACTGTTGTAAGTGTGTGTAAGTGTTTTTGTGTTGCATAGTGGCAATGTGATTCCTGGATGTGAGAAATGGAATAAATGATTACAACATATGCATGTTTTCCAGGGTATGATAGTGGAAGAAAAGTGTTTTATATAAATAGTTAGGCTATTCTTATTCCGTATAGGGAACCTTTGCTTCCATATTAAAGAGTTATGAAACCCACTGTTTCAGCACCAGTCAGTTCAGAGTTTTGAAAAGCTACAGAAGTTGCTGTGGGCGCTCTCTCATTAAGTTAAATGCGTCAAAGCTTCCCACAAATGCATGCTGCAATTTAGCATTACACGCAACACAATATACACAGCTCACTGTACATTACACAAATACATACATGTCATGAAACAGCTATCATTTAACCTAGTATATAAATAAATGCACACATAAATTTGTCACTGTTTGCTTTTGTAATCTGCATCAAAAAATAATTATGAACATCCTGTTGGAGCTTTAATATCCGTTGAGGCTTTTTTTGCCGTGTTTTTATAGTTGTTTGGTTGGTTAAAGGGCAACAAAGGTTACACTCACATTGTGGATGAATCACTTTTGTGTTGAAGACTCTGCATCTATTGAAGAGAACTTCTGCGACGCAGAAACTCATAGAAAGCAAAAACAAGCACTTGTTTTTGACCCATTACTGCATCTCTCACTTACTGTATGCAATCTCACTGTTTCAAGTGTCTGTCATAGGAAATGAACACGTGCTGTCGTAAATCATTTACATAGGATGAGGCCACGCAGTCTCATAAATAATTATTAGACACTGATGAGTCATCGATGTACTGTAATACATAAAATCATCACATCCTGTGACATTGACACGAAGACGAATTTAAATCCGGTGGATGAATACAGTGCAAAAAAAGATTTAGACTAACTTAACTCACATAACTAAACAAAAAATGTAGTTAAGGTTTTATGGCACTTTAAATAGTGATCTCTTCTGTCTTCTTTCTGCTTAAAAGTTTTATTGTATTTTTTATTTTTGCTGAGAGTTATTTCTAAATCTATTGTGTAGAAAATGGAACGTAAAACTATAAGTAATACGGATTAGTAATTGCAAAAAGCTGAAACCTAAAAGCTAATTGTAGCTCACATTGGAAACAAAATGTATTTTAATAATAATAACATTTTTTATTTTATTTGTATATTCATAAGTAAATTCGGCTAATAGAATTTTGGAGATGGAATAGCACATTATTAGTAGTTTTTATTTATTTTTTTGTAAACAAACTATGTAAATAGCACTATGTTTTGTATGATTTTGTATGGTTTATTATTAGCAGCATGCCAAGTTATAGATATTTCCAATTTTAATATAGTAATTAAATGCATCCCTCTGTTAAATGATATACAGTTCTTTTGCATTAAAAGACATTTCATGTCTAAGTTCTTTTCAGCCTGTCCTACAGGGGGCAGCAAACGAGCAATAACTACTGACATATGATGACTATCTCTCCTCTCACACACTCACACTCTTTCCAACACAACTGTACTTCATTTGCAAATTTCTCTGAGGGAAATGAAGATGTCTAATTCTACAGACAAGCCCAGAAAGTTTTCCGGCGTCAGTGGCATCTTGAGTGGGAGGAGATCACACATTTATGGAAGTGTGAAATAGAATGATGGGGTCATTGGAGCTGTCAATCACTCGCACGTTGATGGACTGACTGGCTGAGAGAGCTGTCACTCAGCATGCCGTCCGGTAATGACATCGTCACTCAGGTGGAGAGAGTAACCTAAAAGGGGCGGGCAGAGGAGAAGATGGACAGGCCGGTTAATGGAGGTGTCAGGAAAATTGGCCTTTTTGATAGAGCAGCTAGGCCTAGAGACAAAGAGAGAGACAGTGTAAGGTGATTATGTTCGGACACAGATTCACCTACAGTACGCTTTGATTACTTGAATTGTCTTTTTGCTATCCTTCTTAAATGTTGTTATATTATTTCTGAATGCCGTCTAACTCGATGTATTCCAGTCCCTTCCCTTTTCTTTCTAAATAGAGATACAAAACCAATCACCATCTCTGCAGTAATGGTGCAACAGTAGGGCCCTATGATTTCCGCGATCACGGAATCGCGGACGGAATTGCGGAATTGGCCAATTAACGCGGAATCTAGTGTTAACGCGGAATTTCGTGGAATTTTACATATTTGGTTTGAAATTCTGTTTTTGTGTGGGAGAAGAACGTATGTCTGGTTAAAATGCAGACCGGGGGAAGCAAATCTGGGTGACACAACCCCCCCACCCCGTCATTTCAGCTACAATGACGAAATCAAAACAATGAAAGCATGGCGAAGCGGCTCTCCACGGCTCTCCTTTCGTCGGCAAAAAGTTAAGAAACTCAACACTATAAGCCGTCAGTGGCGAGCCGAGAAGTTCGCACGTGACTTATGCAGTGTTTCCCACACATAGACTAATTCGCCGCCACATACTGCGTTTCGTTTTTTAACACTATTTAAAACACGCAGCGTATTCTTTCAGTTGCATTTCCCCGTTCTCCCTCCGTCTCTCTCTCACACTCACGCGTAAAACACGCAGCGTATTCTTTCAGTTGCATTTCCCCGTTCTCCCTCCGTCTCTCTCTCACACTCACGCGTCTCTCTCACATACACACACACACACACAACGTGCACACCACGTCTGTCTATGAGGCGCCGGACTGGACAAAGGCGAAGCGAACTCCGTGAGCGACACTGGGCGAGAGAGAGACAGAGTGTGACTTTATTTAAACTTATATAAACTAATCTAATTTATATTACTGGACAGTTTAAAGCTCATAACCATATTTTGTTGTTACTTGAAGAGTGCAGTGTTGTTGCATCATGCACTATTTGTCCTGAAAAGGCTACTGAGTAAATATCTGTATTACCTCAATAAATTTAAGGTCATTCCTAATTTATTTGTATTTTTTAATACATTTTAATCATTAACTTTAAAAGCACACTCTTTTTTACGACTAAAATAACAGTCAAGGGTAAAAAAAAAATAATTCCCAAAAATTAAAACGGAAAAAAACGGAATTTGGGAAAAAATAAAACGGAATTTGGGAAAAAATAAAACGGATTTCATAGGGCCCTACAACAGGTCTGATTTGACTACCTGTTACTGATGGATGGATGGGTGGACGGACAGACAGATTAGATAGATAGATAGATAGATAGATGGATAGATAGATAGATAGATAGATAGATAGATAGATAGATAGATAGATAGTACTGGTGCAACAAGTCTGTTTAGTCGTACCTGTTACTCACAGTGTGATGGATGCTGCTGGACATTGACTCGGCAGGCGGGTTGGCAGCTGGTGGGCTATTGGGTAAAGAGTTGGCATATGGTAGAATAAAGATTAGGTAAAGGCCAAAAGTGATTCTGATCTCTGAGCACTTCTCAGTTGGAGAGACAGTTACCTGAGGCTATAGTCAGACTAAACGGAGGTGTGTATATGCAGAGGCCATGTTGGCTTGGATTGCACTGGATGTTTGGCCTGGATTAACACTGGCAGCGGGAATCTCGTGTTGGCCTCATCAGTGCACCGTAATGTTGTCTTAGTGACGGTCAATAACTATTTTAATATGAGCCAAAATCAGCAGGCAATCGTTTCTCTTAGACCTTGCTTTCTTTTTTGTACATGAACCACACACAGTGGAATGGGAAACGGTTTCTTCATTTTGAAGCTCATTAGGGATGAATTAAGGATTAGTCTGGCCGGGCTGCTCAAAGTCCTTACAATTCATCTTCCAAAAACACTCATCAGAACCCCCAGCCTTCGCAAAACACAACACCGCAAATTTATGCTAACAGCACCACTTTATTAACTTTATGAATTTAGGAACTAAATGATATATTTTAAGGACTAAAGTAAAAGTTGCTGAATATTCTTGACTTTCTGAATTGCTGTGGTATGTATGTATATTATTATTAAGCACAAAGCCTTACACCAATATAAAGTGTGACCATATTTCCTAATATTTTTATTTATTTCAAAGCAGATGTTTTTTTTTTTTTTTTGAGAGCATATTGTAAATTTATAGTTATTAATAAATCTAAATAAATTAATAAGTGTAACATCTTTTAAGCCAAAAGTCAAACCAGTGACCCAAATCCTCCAGCTTCAGCTGTCAATTGTGCTGGCAGTGGCGGTTGTGCTTATAATAAGGCTAGAAAAAAATGTCTTGGTCCGTAGATGAAACGGTGTGGGTGGAAAGGTGGTTGTCCGTGCATGATGTGAAGTAGACTTGACCTATGGCAGCGAGAAAGTGAAAAATAGCCATGACCTTCAACTGTGAGTGTAGTTTCCGAAAGCACTGACTTAATGTGCTCTTAAAGACAGGGCATTGCTAAAATCTTTGCATTTACAATTATCCCTATGTGTCTGTTCGGGCTTCAGCAGGAGAGAAGGTGCTAAATTATTTCCACAATCCCCTTACACACATATACTGCCTCACAAACATATAACTTTATAAAATTGACTTTATAATATAGGAAAGTGATGAAAGAAAAGGATAGAAATGACCATTGTGTCTTCTCTTGTCCAAATAGGTAGAATAGTAGAATAATTAATATAATTAATAATATGTCTGTCTATTAGAAGTAATCTCATCGTTACAACTCTCTTATCTGCTCTTAAGTGAAAATAGGAGAACGAGAAGAGGGCTTGGATAATAGCATCTTACGTCTTCACTGTGCTGCCATAGTTCCCATGATCCACCTCTCACACTTCCTCTCTCTGGGGCTGCAGCAATTATGACAATCATACGGTTGTTTCTGCTCTTTATCTAATAGCATATTGAGACTTTCCTCAGATTGAATAACTCGCTGAGATATGAACACACACACACTCTCTCTCTTGTTTAGTCATCTAAACAACTGCAGTGTCAATAAAATCATCACACACACACACACAGTTTATTTTTTTTTTTTTTTATTTAAGTGTAATTTTATTGTAAATAAAATGCATTTATTTAGAATTATTAACATATAAATATAATTTGAGTCCTACCTGTTATTGGCGCAAACACAAATGTAGTCTATTGTATTATTTTGTATTAAAAATAATTTATTTTAAAGATGCAACTTTATTTCTAAATGCCCAAAGTGTAGAGTTTTATGTTCTAAGTAATTATATTACATGTGTAAAGTATTATATTTATTATTAGTTTTTTATTATTATAAGTTCTATGATTATTTTCACTTTATTTTTATTCAGGCATGTTGTAAATAATTATAATACATATAATTAAATATATAATATTTTATTATAATTTTTGTATAATATATGATCAAGTTACTACTGTCTTCTTACTTTGAGTTCATCATTTATGTTTACTGTATGGATTTTTTTGCTCATCAAAAGTCAGTGCACATTGTAAATATCACTTGTGAACAGAATATTTTATTCCAGTTATGTTTACAATTTCATTACCATCACAGAATGTCATCAAACACATTTCTGACTCTCGTTTGCATGAAGTTGAGCATTTCTCAAGCACTCAATCCTCAGTGTTAGCATGTCGCTCAGGTCCCAAAGACAATGAATTTGAAACGCCCACAAAGCTCTGCTCACAATGCGCCAGACATTAGACATCTTTAAACGGATAAGAGTGGCCAGGTCGGCCCTCGGGTGCCCCCAGAGTGCTAAAAAATGAAGGCAACCAACCAGTGTCCTTCACTGTTTAAAAATTCATAGTCTGTTTGCTTGGGAATGACAGACTTCATGCACACTCAAAAATACACACACCTGGTCAGTCACGCACAGAATGTAGGCCAGATTGGGCTGTTTCGGGTTCGAGTTGTGTGTGATGATTTCCATGCACATTTTTTTTAGCTACAAACACAGCCAATAAAGTTTAGTTTATCTTAACAACACTTTAGCAATTCCCTGGCTGAGTTGAAATGATAATGCGGTGTAACCGTAAGGTGTAAGGTGACACTATCTTGAGCTGTGTTCTCTGACTATTTCAGGTGTGTTTGTGTCAGAAGACCATAGCAAATGCATTTTTCATTACTTTAATATGTTCCTTTAATAGGCTTTATAGAGACATATTCCATGCTCCATGTGTGATGGAACCCTCTCTGGCACGCTCTTGAAGATGCCACTGCCATACCGTCTGCTGTAGTTTGGGATTAGATTTGCTTTCCATAATCATAATGCCATAATTTGCTTAGTGCAGCCAGTCCACTGGAGAGATTTTATTCCAGCTACTGTGGGGAAATGAAAGCAGTTCGCCCACACACACACTGACACACACAGACAGACAGACAGAGTCATGTGTTATCAGCCTGTCTTTTTTTTTCGAGAGAGCAAGTGTGTGGTCCTGGTATTAGTATAGTATAGTACAAGTATAGTATTACCAGTAAATTTTGACTTTTTTGGGGACATTTTTTGGTCCCCATGAGGAAACGAGCTTCTAAATTATACAAAATGATCTTTTTTTAAAATCTAAAATACAGAAAGTTTTCTGTGATGTGTAGGTTTAGGGGTATAGGGGACAGAATGTACAGTTTGTACAGTATAATAACCATTATGTCCATGGAATGTCCCCATAAAACATGGAAACCTAACATGTGTGAGTGAGTGTGTGTTTGTGTGTGTACCTACTTTTTTGGGGACACATTTTAGCCAGGGCCAGAAGTGACTAAAACCTGACAAAATCTCTAAAAACCTCATTTTAGGGACGTCCTCATTTGTAAATTTGGTATAAAAATAAAGTAATTAACACGTGTGTGTGTGTGTGTGTGTGTGTGTGTGTGTGTGCGTGTGCGTGTGTGTGTGTCTGGAAAAGTTCAATCAACCCATCTGGACTATAATTTATTTTCAAGACGTTACATACTTTAATCACAGGCTTTTTCATGACAATCTATTACAAGGTTGAGTTGTTTTGACTGAATCCTTACAGACGTTCTCCAAAGTCCTGGATGAAGTAGACAATTTACAGACACAGAAAGAGTGTGTGAGTCCGTGTATGTTTATGCTGCATATTTTCAAGTACAGTGCAGGTGTTTATGGAATTGCAATTTTTAGATCCTGGTGCCATACATCAACTCAATTACAGAAAAGACATTGTTTAGTTAGAAATTCTGTCTAACACGTGTTCTTGCTGTGTTTTTTTAATTCTTTGGCTTTGTCCATGCCAGACGGCAGCTGTGTCGTGTCTCGCTGTTGTATTAGAGCCTAGTTTTTAGACACTCAAAAGTATTTTACTTTGAAAAATATGTCTACGTTTCATTTTGTTGTGCTATTTAATGCAAGACTGCGTCATATGTGATCAGCCTTTTACTCGTCTGGATTTCCTCAGGCATTGGGGCGAATCTTCACTCTGTAGACATGCACTTCATAAATGTAATGCATGAAATGTAATATTGCACTCTTGAGATTGTGCAGTTGAATGGACGCAAACCCACACGTTTTTGTTTGTTTGGTCATCTGTTTAAATAATGGCATGAAATTGAAGCATAATTACAGTTTAAGGAGCCCGTAAGGTCTTGCAAAAAGTACTTTTTTACAAATAAAAATTTTGATTAACATATAAAATAATGAAATTCTTATTCATAGTGGAACTGTAAAGCAAGACACACTCTGCGACCCACCTGTTGAATCACTGCTTTAGGGGGTCTGTTAAAACTCAATGGGCGCAGGGGAGGCAAGAGATGCTTCCCGCTGGAACTTCAACTGTTGGTGTTGCTGTGGGACTTTGTACAATGTAGGAAAGGGATTAGCAAGGCATTAGAAATGGAGTTCATTGAGAAGGCCTTTTCATGTCTGAATTAGTGTGATGCTTGCAGTGTGTGTAGCGATATGTGAAAAATCTAACGCTATCTCATGACCAATTCGTACGAATTCGTAGTGAGTAAAAGGTGGCTAATTCGTACGACCTCACTCGTAAAAATTCATATGATTTGTCTAAACCCCAGTGATGGGTATGTTTAGGGGCTGGGTCAGGGGTAGGTAATTCGTACCAATTCATACGAATTGGGCAACTTGTAAAATAAGTAATATAGCCAGACATTTTGCTCAGATTGGTACCATAGTTTTCAATCGAAATTCAGAAGTCTCAGTATGAACTCCAATAGCAATTTATATGATCTGTTATCCACATTCATTTTATAGCTCTATACTCTCCATGGATGTTCTCAGAATTTTGGGCAGAAACATCTGAGACAAAGTTGATACTTAAAAAAATGGAGAGCTCCATTAAGTCGTCTGGCCAATGAAAGAGCAAACCTTGAGCAATAAAACTGCTCTAGGTGTGCGTGTGTGAATGTTGGGTGTCTCTGGGAAGAGGTTAGAGACTCTCATGGCGCCACACACACACACACACACACACACAGGCTAAATAAAGACAAACTGCGGTTCAGCCACCAGTGACTCTTTCCAGATGACAGGCGGTTAAAGATGTCTGGGTAACTGGGTCAGAGATGGAGTCTGTAAAAAGATATACAATCTTGAATGTAATTGTTCAGTTTGCTAGTTTGCATTCGGTATGTTTTAATCATATTATTAACTAGGATTTTCTGGTCTTTAAGTGCTTTAAGTGTACAGTATTTGTTTGCATGTCCAGCTGACTTCATCCACCTGTCATTCCCTGTTTCTGGGTCTATATGGACACTTCGCCCTCAGGCTACACAGACTATATGAAATATACATATGCATGTGAATAGAAGACATGGGAGGATCCTGAAGAATTATCTTGTCCTGCTCTGGATCTCTCTGTAGTAGAGTGCTGTGGAAATCATGAGGCTGGTTTTTCAGATGTAATCTTATATAGGCCATGCTGTGATTAAAATGATATGCCAGTGAGACACTGGGAGCAAGATTTGTACATATTTTTGTCTATACCCCTGCTCTGAGTTTTTTGGAGCAGGCCCAAGTTTGTTTGGTTGGTGTGAAAGTAGTTTTCCTGAACTTGAGGAGGGATGAGTTACAGGTCATGACTTTGGTACAAACAGATAAAAGTGTTGTGTACATTTTTTTGTTGGCGAATCTAAAGTTTAAATCCAGTTTATGTTGGTTTAGCATGAATTTAAATGTATTTTGTAATGCCCGATACCATGGCTTTGCCACTAATGGTTGTTATAATGCAAAGATGCACTGCCGTTCAAAAGTTTGGAGTTATGCTCACCAAAGCTGCTTTTTTTTATATAAAAAAAAGAGGTAAAAACACTAATAATGTGAAATGTTATTCCAACTAAAAATGACTGTTTTCTAGTTTTCCATGTCACATGATCCCTTAAAAATCACTCTAACATGATTTGGTGATCAAGAAACATCTTATTATTATCACAGATGAAATGGGTTTTGCTGCTTAATATTTTTGTGGGAATCGTAATACATTTTTTTAATATAATTTGTAGATAATATTTTATAGACAGATTCTTTGATAAATAGAAAATTCAATATAACAGCATTTATTAGAAATCGTGTAATATAATCGTATAATATATATATATTTTTTAAACTTACTGACCCCGAACTTTATATTGTAAATAATAAAGTTTAACAGCAAATGAGGACACAAATTAAACTAAATAAACTGTAAATTTACACAATATTTGTTTTATTGATTTCTATTTGTATAAAAAAAATAAAAATTTACATTTTAAATACTATTTGAAATGTTTTATTTTATTACACTGTAAAAAATATTGTTGGTTTAACTTAACCTGGTTGCTTAAAAAATTTAAGTTCATTGAATTAAAAAAAATGTGTTAATACAATGAAGGAGATTGGTTTAATCAACAGAAATTCAAAATATTATGTTATCTGAACCCCATAAACTTTAAAAGTTAATTAGACAAAAGAAAACAATATTGTGATAACAAATTGTGGAAATATATTTTTACAGTGTACTTTTTACACCTTTAGATTTGTTTTATTTAATTACATAAAACTGAAGTGTTTATTATCAATTGACAAGGCTTGGTGGTATATTTCTGAAAAGACAAAATGTAGAGTTCTGCTAAGTGGAAATATCAGATCAAAATTTCCTATTTCAGCCAATGAACAGACATAACACAAGACAAATACTTCAATAACACAGTAAACCTGAAGCAGCACCTGCGCGGCTAGTGGCACTCATGGTTCAGATCCAAAAGTACAATGTGAAAAGAATTGGACCAAGAAAAATATTTAGATTATTTTCTCAAGAAAAGCTAAATAAAGTAGATTTTGGCCTGCTTTATTGCATTCAAATTTGTGTGTCTGTATATACACTCACCTAAAGGATTATTAGGAACACCTGTTCAATTTCTCATTAATGCAATTATCTAATCAACCAATCACATGGCAGTTGCTTCAATGCATTTAGGGGTGTGGTCCTGGTCAAGACAATCTCCTGAACTCCAAACTGAATGTCAGAATGGGAAAGAAAGGTGATTTAAGCAATTTTGAGCGTGGCATGGTTGTTGGTGCCAGACGGGCCGGTCTGAGTATTTCACAATCTGCTCAGTTACTGGGATTTTCACGCACAACCATTTCTAGGGTTTACAAAGAATGGTGTGAAAAGGGAAAAACATCCAGTATGCGGCAGTCCTGTGGACGAAAATGCCTTGTTGATGCTAGAGGTCAGAGGAGAATGGGCCGACTGATTCAAGCTGATAGAAGAGCAACTTTGACTGAAATAACCACTCGTTACAAGCGAGGTATACAGCAAAGCATTTGTGAAGCCACAACACGCACAACCTTGAGCCGGATGGGCTACAACAGCAGAAGACCCCACCGGGTTCCACTCATCTCCACTACAAATAGGAAAAAGAGGCTACAATTTGCAAGAGCTCACCAAAATTGGACAGTTGAAGACTGGAAAAATGTTGCCTGGTCTCGATTTCTGTTGAGACATTCAGATGGTAGAGCCAGAATTTGGCGTAAACAGAATGAGAACATGGATCCATCATGCTTTGTTACCACTGTGCAGGCTGGTGGTGGTGGTGTAATGGTGTGGGGGATGTTTTCTTGGCACACTTTAGGCCCCTTAGTGCCAATTGGGCATCGTTTAAATGCCACGGCCTACCTGAGCATTGTTTCTGACCATGTCCATCCCTTTATGGACACCATGTACCCATCCTCTGATGGCTACTTCCAGCAGGATAATGCACCATGTCACAAAGTTCGAATCATTTGAAATTGGTTTCTTGAACATGACAATGAGTTCACTGTACTAAAATGGCCCCCACAGTCACCAGATCTCAACCCAATAGAGCATCTTTGGGATGTGGTGGAACGGGAGCTTCGTGCCCTGGATGTGCATCCCACAAATCTCCATCAACTGCAAGATGCTATCCAATCAATATGGGCCAACATTTCTAAAGAATGCTTTCAGCACCTTGTTGAATCAATGCCACGTAGAATTAAGGCAGTTCTGAAGGCGAAAGGGGGTCAAACACAGTATTAGTATGGTGTTCCTAATAATCCTTTAGGTGAGTGTATGTGTTTGCCTTTGTAAACACATCACACCTTCAGTTCCTTTTAATGAGTCCGGAGCTAATCACTCATTATGAGAGAGAGAGGGAGTACCAAAGGTGCCCGCACTTTTAATAGAAGCCACATAGCTTGTGTTTAATTATGGATGTTAACCCCTGGGCAGCGTGTACGCACATATGTGTGCGTGAGACACTCACTAATGAGTTAAGAAGTGTAATTCTCTGCGTTGCACTTGTGCAGGGCCTTTTGTGACACCAGCCACCAGACTCCTTTTGGCTTCTCGACAACTTGTCGCCAAAACAGCTAGAACTGCCCCTCGGGAAACCCCGTCTGACCCTTCTTGTGCTTCTGCACACTCACGATAACAAGCACGGGAGAGACCATAATTGCAGCGTATCTTCTGAGAGCGTACAACCTCCTGTCTGGAACCCCTCCGACAGGCGCTGTTAAAACAATCTCTAGAATTTACAGCTTTTCACTGTCTACATCTAACGTCAGCGCCCATTAGGGTAGTTTTTCTCAGAGACTTGCAGTGGTAATCTGGTACTTTTTTTCAAAGGCCTCTCTTAAAACTTCGTCTTTGCGCCCACTGACTCTTTCGTATCTGTCAATTAAGATATGCTTCTCATAAGCCCCTGTACAATTTACACAATTTGCTCCCAGAGCACTTGTTACTGGTCGGCTCATGTAAGGTTACAGGAGGGCATAATGCCCTCTTTCCTGCCATTTACTGCATGGGTAATAGAGAGTCTGTGATTTTAGCGTTGTGTCTCTGCTGTGCTCTGCCCCTCGGAGGCCCATCAGGGTGTTTGTTAGCTCCATTGACGGATCATTAAAGCTTTTAGTCGACCAGATCATTTGTTCTCTAATGAGAGGGAGAAACGCGAGCCCTGATACTCATCGATGATCAATGTCTTCTGCCTGTTTTAACTGTATCACTCGTTCTCGGTCTCTCTCTCTCTCTCTCTCTTTCTCGCTGTCTGCATCTTTATCTGCTATCAGAGATAAAAGTGCAGTTTGAAACGCTTCGGAACAATTAGCCTCACCCGTCTAATCAGATCTCTTGTGCACGGATGCTTCCACCTCGTTTTCATAAAACTTTGTGAATATCCCAAATTAATGCCCACTCCACTTTTACTTGCCCCGTGTCTTCCTCTAACGCTTTTGTATTTAATACTTTACAGTGGCTGAATCCTAATTTGCATGCTATCCACAATGAATAGTATGCAAGATTAGAATTAATGCATCCCCCGAATCATAGTACGTGTGAAATAGTAGGCCTATCTCAAAGCTCCACAGATGGCGGAATATTTCTAGTGGATTTGCAAAGTATCTGCGTATTTTTGGCTAATCTGTGAGCTTTTTTTGGACAATGGCCCATTTAGCATTGCGCTACGGAAGACATGAAGTTTATGATGGTTCTCACAGCTTATTCATTAAATGTATGAACTTAAAAGTTAAAGCTGGACTTTTTCCCTTTGTAAAAAGTTTGATGTATTCAGAAATGTGTAGTTTGCTAGATTATGAAAATATAAAAATAAAAAAACAACTACATGGTCCAAAGTATTTCAGTTGATATTTGTTTAACAGATACCATAATCAACAAAACTAAAACATAGAAAGTAAACTTTAAAGGTCTAGTTCACCCAAAAATGAAAATGCTGTCATTAATTACTCACCCTCATGTCGTTCCAAACCCTAAGACCGTCGTTCATCTTCTGAACACAAATGAAGATGTTCTTGATGAAATCTGAGAGCTTTCTTTCCCTCCATTGACTAGCCTGGGTTTCCCCATACTGCCTTTGCGCAGCGCGATTTTATTCACGCTGCTAGGTAGTCTGGATACCATCTAGGGAACCAATCACAGGACGGGGAGGGAGCAGCAAGACGATGACGACGTCTATGCGACACACCGAAGCAGTTTGTTTATACCTATGGATCAAACATAGCAGCAGACGCGAAGTTACCTTTCGATGCAGCCTTAGATATTGTTCTAAGTAGTTTAGAACGCAAATAAATCTCTGACCCATCGTCTTCTTCCTCGTCTAATTTCTTTCGGTCTACATACGTCATCTGGTATAATTGAAACATTTGGCTATGAGCTACGTACAGGCGCATTTGATAGACATTCGTAGCACCCGATAAACCGCTCTGGGCATTCGTAAACCACGCCTCAAATACGAGAAAATGAACATGTGGTTCCCAGACCAAGTCTCAATGTCAATGAGACGTGGTCGGGCGTTAGCAAGGCCATCCATTGACAGCAACGTCATTGCAACTTTCAAGGCCCAGAAAGTTAGTAAAAACATCTTTAAAATAGTCCATGTAACTACAGTGGGGTCAACCTTATTATTACAAAGCGACGAGAATACTTTTTGTGCTCAAAATAACCCCAAAATAACGGCATTATTCCACGTCATTCTCCTACGCTGTTGATGTAGTGTAAACAGTGCAGCACTTCTGGGTTCTACTTCAGAACGTAGGCTTACTATTGGCCGACGCTGGTCACGTGTGTGATGACCCAGGAGCTAGACAATAATGAGCCGATGTTCTGACGTAGAACCCAGAAGAGCTGCACTGTTTACACAACGTCAACAGCGAGAATGACATGGAAGAGAAGAGATTGTTGAATGAAGTCGTTATTTTAGTTTTTGTTGTGCACAAAGTATTCTCGTCGCTTTATAATATTAAGGTTGAACCACTGTAGTAGTCACATGGACTATTTCAACAATGTTTTTACTACCTTTCTGGGCCTTGAAAGTTGCAATGACGTTGCTGTCAATGGAGTGACAGAAAGCTCTCAGATTTCATCAAAAATATCTTCATTTGTGTTCCGAAGATGAACGAAGGTCTTGCATGTTTGGAACGACATGAGGGAGAGTAATTAATGACAGAATTAAACATTTTGGGTGAACTAACCCTTTAAAGTCACCATGTATTCTATGGATGTATCCAGTCAACATTTATTGTATGGATGTATCCATTTTTGCAGTGTACCCCAAATTCAACAGGATACATATCTAATCACCAGGGCATGAAGAACATAGTAGAAATATGGAAAATGCCAGTGTATTCCATTTCTTCTTTGCTTTTGTTCTCAGTCGAGGAGCTAAAACTTCCTTCTTTAGATTAGTGAAACCAGAGAGATACTGCGGACCGTCTGCCTAATAGATCATTCTGACAGTTTAATTTTAATGCTTGATTATCATTCAATCTTATAATTGTATTATCCAACCGTTCAATTAATTTGGTCTATATTTACACCGATGATTAGGATCAAAATCGAAATTGTAGTCGCTGACTCTGCGTGTCGAAAGTAACCGGGCTATCTTTTGAGGTAGCTCTCCTGATATTCCTCCTCCTATGGGATTGGGATATCAGCTCCATCTGCTCCCGGCATCTTTCCATTAGATGAACGAGCACTCTTAGATGAGATTGAGCGCATGGACCCACTTTAAATGACTGGACACAACTGTGCTGTGTGATACAAAATGAGCTTACACATACAGTACAGACATGGCTTGAATTTAAATGGATGCTTCTGTTCAAGACTGATGAAATGTAGTCTCAGCCTCAGACGTCACGGCCACGGACCGGTTTACCTCTTGTGGCCAATGAAAGCTGCGATGGAGTCCAGACCTTCTGCAGTCAGTCTGAAGGTCTGGATACTCGAGACTAGATAAAATCAGGCTTGTTAGACATGGGGTCCCCTTTGTCCCACCAAAAATGTTAATCAAAATGTGTGTATATATATATTCCTCATTAAAAAACCTCCTCCCTCTCGCAGCAACATCTCTTCTCTTCTCTGATGGCGTGCGTGCGAGGGTGACAACCTGTCACTTACATGAGATCACTGCAATAGCAAACCACAATGATCCAATCAATTCCTGTTGGAAAAAAACGTCCCATCCAATATTTTTGTCGTATTCTAGAAGACTTTTCACCCAGTTATATCACAATAGGGACTATTGGAACTTACGTGTCATGCCAACTTTAATTTTAAAGGGGTCCTATTATACCACTTTTTTACGAAAAAGTGTCCCCAGAATATGCCTGTGAAGTTTCAGTTCAAAATACCCCGCAGATCAAATCTAGCAATACAGAAAGATGTTTATGCATCCTCGTATTCAGTCTGGAGTACCTCAGGTTTGCTGAAGGGCACACAAGACAACAGGCCATGTTTGAAATTCCATGTGCAAATATCAGCAGCAGGCTGAGGGCCCGATACAGCAAGGGTCTGTGAGCATTAGGTCATGTTTACCTGCAGCGGGTCAAACAGTGTTTTCCCTCAGAACCGATTCTTTCTTCCTCACATTCTCTCTCTTTTGCTTTGTGTCTCTCTGCAGATGACGTTCCTCCATACTTTAAAACAGAGCCGGTACCGAGTCAGTTGCACCTGGAGAGGAACCGGTTGGTTCTGACCTGTATGGCCGAGGGGAGCTGGCCTTTGGAATTTAAATGGATCCACAACGACACAGAGATCACGCGCTTCTCGCTGGAGTACAGGTCAGTGTGTGTTTTCATGCATGTTTTAAATATAAATGATTTGCATTGCAGCAGTTTGTTGTGATGTATCAAAAATAGAACTGTCTACAATAGAACTGCATTAACCTTAATTTGACAAAAACCTGGATTCTTTTTAGCGGCTGCTCTGGCCACTTAATTTCCCTTGCCTCAAATAATGTTATTTTATTTCTAAATATCTTTTATTTTTCTCTATTATTTTATATGTTATGTGTTGTTTATATATTTATTTTAGTCATTTATTTACTTATTTTTTTATTGATCTGAGAGTTTTAAACTGAGAGTAACTTCAAAGTTTGCATTTGATGTTTTCGGGACTTAGGTTTTAGCAATACTAAGAGAAATATGAATTATAAAATATTAATGCGAAGTCAAGTTTTGTACTAATGGATTCATGTTGAGAATAAAGTAGAAAGAAAATAAGGTTTTCACCCTCATTTTTTTGTTGAGGTGTTCTATTCATACAATGAAAGTCAGTGGAGTCAACAGGAGTGTTGTTTTGGACCGCATTGACTTATATAGACGAAAACAGTTGACTTTCATTATAACGACAAAATCATACTGGTTTGGAACGACACGAGCGTGAGTAAATGTAGCAGAAATTT